>JBBPPI010000150.1:0-26484 GCA_038091915.1 Leccinum griseonigrum | reverse complement strand
CTAGGTATGCAGCCATTGCAAGCTTCTTCTTCATTGATTGTGTAAACATTTGCCTTAGAACTTCTGGAGGAGGGGATGTGTTGACCGGAAGTCGCTGCCAACCAATGTAAGACATAATATCACAGCTTGCCAGTGTAGATCAGCCCCCACCATCATTCTTAAAGATTTATCTACAGCTTTGATATAGTCGGCAGCCCCAGCGATCTTTGTGTACTTGCTAGGGTCCAGATCGCCTCGCAAGAGAGTATCTATACTGGCAGACGGGCGTGGAAGATATTTGTTTGAAGACATCTCTTGGACTCCATAGTCGCTCGAAGGCGACGGTAAGGATGGGGCGTGGCGTTTAAAGGACGGCTTCACGGTAGGGGCGTTCGACATTTCTTGACTCCAGGGCGTTGGTGGGTGTTTGCATGCAAACGCTGACACAGTGCATACGTATATATGTCCACGTCATGTGACAAGATCCGAGGAATTTCACACACTGATAAGGACAACGCAAAAAACTTGTTCAAAACTTGGTGGTACATATCGAAGACTACGTGACATACTGGTAATCTAGCCTTGTCCATTTGGCATCATAAGCAACCTGAAAAACCGAAACAGTGGTTCATAACGCCCATCATTATGGCCACCGTTGTTTATGATATCGTAAAAGAGGCTGGATATAAGCACTTGCTCCAACATGACGGACTGCACACGGTCCGGTGTTAGGGTCGTATTGCTATCAAAAGAGTAACTGGGGTCGCTGCGGTCCCGCATTTGCACAACCACCTAAGGAATCATAATAAATCGACAACCCGCATGCTAAGTGAAAAACGTTACCCATGAAAGGGCGAACGCAACCTTTTCAACAATGTCGTGGAGCATGGGATGAGAGTGGATATATTGCCCAGGGTCATTGGGGTCCTGGCGTATTTCATAGGTGGTGATGCAATGGCCGGAATCAGAGTTCATAAGAAGCTGGTGCAAAATATGATGGACGGCTGGCTCGAGAAATAGCGTCCGATGATCTCTAGTCTCCCCAGCTTCTGGCAGATGCCAGAACGGATAGCCGTAATGTGGATGCCACCTAGTATTTACAGAGACAAGATTCCTCGAAATGTTGGGGGTATAGCGGGGTTCGCTGACCAGTGAAAAGATGAAATTACCAGACAACACTGGATCCGTCGACGCCAGAATGTTGTTCACGGCATTCCAAACAAACCAAAGGTACGAGAACGCGGCACCTTGCATCTTTTAACGAGTTAATAGGGACCAGTCGAAATAGGCGGAGGACTCACTGTTTGAATGGCGAACAGCGCAAATGGGTGTTGAGCTAGCGCTTCGTCCGACTCGGGAATATGTGGCGCTAAACAAATAAATGCCGATATCGATCAAGATTTCGTTATCCTTACTTGGTAGTCCAATGTGCGCATGTCGTTGCGCTACCTCAACGAGGATGAGCCTTACCGTCGTTGGACGAAGTCGAAGCCCGGTTTCGACGAGGTCGTGGAGGGAGATCTGGTTCGATACGACGCGTTGCGCGATGATGGGGGTGAAGTCGCGTGTGATCAGGTCCCACCCCGATGCAGTGTTGTGGAATATACTTTGTAAGTTAGCTACGCATTTCATTGTTCAGTTATTAGTATCAGGAAAAACTTTGAAAACTCACCAGTAATTCCGTGGAGGGAAACTGGACGAAACGCGGGGAATGCATCCGAATGGAGCGTGAGGCCCTGAGTGTCAACGTCAACTCCTGATCCCGAATTGGGATCTGCTGTCGTTGGGGCGATGTCCATCGATTCGAGCTCAAACATGTTCAAGCAACCTGGCTTTGGCACAGAACTGTGCACAGTCCCTGCACTTAACCTATGACCCTTGTCCAGACATGAACACCTTTGTGAGGACTCCAGGCTGGAAATCGAAAGACGTCTCCGCGGCCCAGACGGAAGTTCATCACAGACGCGTGATATTTTCGCTACGTAAGTGGGTCTTGTGAGTACTACCAAAACCACGAGCATTTGCCGTACACACTGGTTTTATTTGCTCCGTTGCGTGGATTTATTGATCGCTCTTCGTTCATCATGGGTCTTCGTCGTGTATCCGAATCGAGGGTTCCTCTCCACCAGTCATCAGGACACCCGTATCCCTGGAACAGACGGCACAGTGGCACTGACGAACGTTTTTCTTAGCCAAGAACGTCGCCTCGGGAACTGAAACCGCCGGGATCTCAAAGAAAAATGCTGTGCTCCAATTTGGGCCCGCGGCGACGCTGGCGTCGCTGGCTGTTCGTGGGCCACGGCTTGATTTCATTGAGAAACAAAAAATCGGGATCAACATGCCCTTGACACGGCACACCACAGTAGTATTAGCGAGATCAAAGGCAACACTGATTTCTGCCACTGCGACTCGGACTTGGCAAGACGACTTCAAGTTGTAGTCCCTCAGCACACCCGGGCCAGTGCGAGGCGGCGACAACGAGGCTCTCGGCGAGAATATCTTATTGTCAAGTTATCCACTTCCGACGACGACTCAGTAGCAGAACAAAATGCCAATCATTTAGGAAACATTGCTCCTCATTACTTTGCCATGATACCTGTCGTATTGCTGGTTTGTTGAATGTTCCGCCGGTCTGGGCGCCACCGTGACGTGGTGTGTCAAGTCACTGCCTTTTTCACGAAATGATACCTGCTGGTTATGGGGTATTTATTCCGAGTCCTTATCTTTGCTCAGACTGCACAGTGCCTCGTTCAAGTTGACACGTCATCTACAGATAAGCACTCCCAGGGCTTGAGAAGTATATAATTCCGGCGTAAGAATCTCAGGTAATGTCGCTTGTTGAACAGTTCACTGTAGCGCCCACTTCTCCTCACAGTATGTCTGAGAGTCAAGTACTCCCACAAGGTCCGGGGTATGGGCCTAGGTATGCATCGCACTTCTCATATTGTTTGAACATACACTGACCACATCAACGTTGTCACTAGTGGTCGGTGCCAGCCTTGAGCACACATCGTCACGCGAACAAAAATTCACAACAGCCTGACGTGCGCACCAAATACTTTAGGGATTGGACTGTTTTTCAGTGCTTTTGTGGTCGGTTTGACTGCCATTCAAACAAGATACACCGGTTTTTCTCCTCGGAATTCGGAGGAGTTCACCTCCGCCTCGCGCTCGGTCAAGCCGGGTCTCATTGCGTCTGGTATCGTCTCCGCCTGGACCTGGGCCGCAACACTAGTGAGTCTCATGTATGTTCCCGGTTAGAATTCATTCAAACTCGTCACCAGCTGCAATCAAGTGCGGTGGCTTATAGATACGCGGTATATCTGGACCTTGGTGGTACGCAGCAGGTGCGACGGTGCAAGTCCTCTTGTTCGCCCAATTGGCCGCAAAACTCAAGTTGAACGCACCGTACGCGCACACATGGATGGAGATCATCGGTACGCGATGGGGAACGCTCGCTCACAGGCCTGGTCTTCATGATATATGGTTTGGCCACGAACATCATCGTATCCTCCATGCTTGTCCTTGGTGGGTCGGCAACTGTGACTAGTTTGACCGGCATGAATACCATTGCTGCGTGTTTCCTCGTCCCTCTTGGTGTTACGAACTATGTTGTGGTTGGTGGGATGCGGTCTACGCTACTTTGCGACTAGTGCGTGCTTTGACGACTTGGTCAATATGTTCCTCATTCGCTCTTGACTTTAGCACGCACACATCCGTTCTCTTCGCCATCATCTTGACATTCGTATTCACAGTCTATGCGACATCCCCGTACATTGGTTCCATCAGCAAAATGCATTCCCTTCTTTCGGAGGCCACACAAGCCATGCCAGTTCCTGGAAATGCCCAAGGATCATACCTCACGCTCCGTTCCGTTCCGTGAACGGGTTGATATTTGGGGTTATCAATCTGATCGGGAACTTCGCAACCGTGTTCCAGGACCAAGCGTATTGGCAACGCGCTATCGCCAGTAGACCAGCCACGACTGTCAAAGCGAACTTGATGGGAGGACTGGCCTGGTTTGCGGTCCCGTTCGCGTTCTCCACCACCCTCGGCTTGGCTGCTGTTCCTGCAGCTTCATCGCCGACTCAAGTTCTTGGTGCAAGCGGCTTCGTGCCCTTGCTTCAACCTCTGACTCAAGATGAGATCTCGGCAGGATTGCCTGCCTCCTTTGCTGCTGCTGCGCTCCTGGGACAAGCAGGCGCTGCAGCGTTATTGGTCGTGTTGTTCTTGGCCGTGACGAGTGCTACGAGTGCAGAGTTAATCGCGGTCTCGTCGGTTTTGACATATGATGTCTATGTGGTAAGTTCGTTTCATGCCCAACATAGAAAGTGGTTACTTAACCTGCCTGACAGAGATACATCAATCCTCGGGCTACCGAACAACAAGTCCTACGAATGAGTCATTTCGGTGTACGTATTTCTTCTGTCTGTGATGATCGCACCTCAACAATGGTGTTCTTATAGGTGGTATTGTTCGCGCTCATAATGGGCATCGCAGGCACCATGTTTTACTACATCGGAGTATCCATGGGCTGGCTCTACGTATGTTTTACGAAACTGTGCTTGTTGAGCTACATGGATTACTGAACTGAACTGTCGTCGATTAGACTTTATGGGCGTTATTCTTGGTTCGGGCGTTGTTCCTATCGCGCTCTGTATTACGCGGAGCAAAGCCAATCGTATCGGATGCATCGCTGGTGCACTGATTGGGTTTGCCGCCGGTGTTGCTGTCTGGCTTGCCCTCACATCCGGGCTAAATGAAGGTGTCATTAACGTGGTGGTGAGTCGTGTCATTGATAAAAAGGATCTCTGCTCACGAATTATTCCCTTTCTGATAGACAAGCGGAGGTACGATGAGGATCACCGATGACCAGGCAGAGTATGTACTAATGTTCCCCGACTAGGTAACTATGAGATGCTTGGTGGCAACCTTGCCTCGATCGCAATAGGCGGTATCGTCTCCGTGGTTGTATCTCTGATTGTATGTCGACATTCGATCTCTCGTCAAAGATCAACTTCCTGACCACTTCACAGTGGCCGGATAATTACGACTTTGATGAAACTAGGGCAATCAACTCGCCAGCTGCGACGAAAACTGACTCTCGGGGCGAAGACGTGGAACGGAGGAGAAGAATGTGACCCGCACACGATTCACGACTCGTTACACATGTCCGCCCTGATTGTCTTTCATCCTTCTCCACCGGCGCGTTCCTCGTCATCACCCGGCGCACCCCCATCATTATTGACCAAGTCCTGTGCGGACCACGCGCCAGTACCACGTCTCGAATTGAGGCACACGCATCCGTCAGGTCTTCGTCGTCGTTCCCCTCCTTGCCAGTCTTCGCGCACCGGCCGAATGGGAACAGTCAGAATGCAAGTCTTGTGCGGATGCGGAGCGCTGAAGCTCTTTACATAGGCATTCAGTCATTTCACAAATTTACATCATCGTACCAAGTCGGACTCGGACCCGGACCCCCGTCGCAAGCATACCTCACTCAGTCGGGTCGCGCGCAAGGTCGAATTGGACTCTGACTTGGACTCTGACTCGGACTACCCTCGCAAGGTTGTCTTAAGCACGAAGAAACAGGGGATTATAGGGAAAGGCACGAACCCAGTTAGGTGTCCAGAAACAGGTATTCTACACGTTTAGAGAGTGTACAGGGCTAACTGATCTTCCAAAGAATAAACAGATGAAAGAGTCAGACGTCACCACCCAAGTGAAGGCACATACGTGAGGTGCGAGCCACTCTGCATACGTTCCTGTGGGGAACTTGTCGCGTAGTCCGTACGTTACATCTCCTTTCATGGGTGCTTCAGCATCGTAAGCCTTCGAATAGATCTACCAATCGTGGGACATTACTTCCGCGTCCTCGATGGCGATTCCCCCCTTAAAGGACGACAACTTTAGGTTCTACGCGACGACGACAGCGTATCCCCTCCCCGGACGTAACGGCACATCAATGTCTCTCTCCTTCTGCCTGTCTATCTCTGCAATGCGAGCGCGACGACAATGTACGTGCATCTCTGCCTCTCTCTTGTATACGCCAGCCCATTCCCTCTAGATGAACGCGACGAACACGACCACCATGTGACGACGTACCCCCGTCCTGCCTTCACCCTCGCTTGACGGCGCCTCGTTCTTGCCACATCCTCACCATCAGCGTGCAAGAGCGACGACGCAACGGCCCTCACCCTCGCCTCCTGCCTGTCCTCGTCCTGATCCCCATCCCCATCCCCATCCCCGCCCTCGCCGTCACCATGCAGAAGTGACCACACGACGTACACGATAGTGTGCGTTGTGCGGTTGCTCCCGAACGCTGCCTTCGTGACCGTTGCCGTTGCCTCTTTTCGCCCCTCCCCTTCCCCACTGCCTTAATCGCCTACCACACGACCTGCACCTTTGCCGTCACTATCATCTACCCACCCTGTTCGTCTGCGTGGACGTACACGTGCACCCGCGCACACATGCCAGCTCACGATCGCCCTCGTCACTGCTCGTTGCCGCAACAGGGTCAGAGATATTCAAGAGCCAGTGGTCAAAAGGTTTGTCGTGTCCAATTTTTTTCGACTTGCTGGACTTCTCATAGATTACCTCGGCAGAATGATCGAGCTATGTTTCGCCCGTCGAGCAGAAGACTTGAATCACCGTGATTCAGATGCCAGGGCAACTGGCTCTGCTCATACCATCTTGACATGTACAACCCCTTGAGTTAGATAGTCACCGATTCGACGATCTGCCAAGCAAGAGTTTGGAATACGCAAGTTTCGAGTTAACGTCTGCATTCTTGTTTTCTGACCTAACTATGCACAGTTATGAAGATGTCGGTATAAACGGAGTGACATATCCAAGGTCAGTGTGCGTCTGTCTTGCAGCTCATTTGTGATTCATCCATATTAGACGGGCTTTTTCCTCAACGGAAAACCAGTGGATGCACTTGCATTAATTGTACACCGGGTCCACACAGCAAGATCTCGGGGGAACACGGGTAAAGAAGTTTCGTGAGTGTAACCTCAAATTTGTTCAACTCTCTGTCTCCGACTTACACATTAGACAAGGTTGTTCCTTGTCAATTATTTGGAGAGGTGCCAATTCAGACCGCTATTGGTGAAAAGACCACTCCTCGTGAAACATTGAGAGCTCTCTCATGCCGACATCACGACTAGTCTGTACAGAGGTGCCAATTAAGTCAGTGACGCTGAGGGGGAGTTGCTTACTCGGTTGCCCTTGAGAAACGAACTTTGCGATCGAGAAGGTCTGTTTCAACATTGGCGGAGCGGTAGTACGTTGGGTTGCTGTATGATATCTCTCTCCGATATGATGCAGAACCTTACACAATATTTCCTACCGTGTGCTCTGAGGGAGTAAGCAGTAGGTCACCTTGCTTGCCTCACAATTCTGTGGGAAAGTGCGTGCCCACCGGAAGCAACGGCGTGTGTGAGCCTGGAATCCTCAAGTCCTCAGTCGCCCAACTCGCATGTCATCGATCCTTCTCAACGTCCCTTACCTCATCATCTCGACTCTGTTTCATCTACCTCTACTGTTGTCCTGTTGAAACCCACCCCAACGTACCACGAGCTTGGACAAAGGACGAGGTGTTCTCGTCATTCAATCACCCTCGAGGTACTACTACCATCATTGCAAAAAGTAACTCGACTAACTCGGAGTCCGAATCACAATTCCCCCGCCGGTTGACCTTACCTTGTAAACAGTGGACGTATAACATCAGTGCAAGCAAGTAAAACCACGCACTGGGTCTACAGGTGAGTCAGGCAACCTCACATCAGGTCAGACTAATCTTTTTACAAAGATCATGTCTAGCGTGCTCAGATTCGCGGGTTACCTGGCTATCCCCACCTCGCGATTGGCGAATGGGTCAACGAGATCGATTTCGTGATTCGTCACATTATCCACCAGTCTCAAGAGGCCCTCTTCGCTTCACGTTTAACGAAACAGCCCCGAAGTTCCGCAGCGACACACCCGGAGTCCGGATCCAACGACCCAGCCTCAGCTTCTCTCATCATGCAAACCATCCGATGGGGAGTTCACTACGGTAAACAACATTCCCAGGCGATAAACGCTCGCTCCGAAAATATTGTGGAAGGCATCTGCATGTGGAACAAATTCCGAGGAAAAAACCGCTGTATCATCGTCTGCCAAGGGTACAGTATCACCATCTCATACCGACCAAGGGTCTCAATAGATGCACGACAGATATTACGAGTGGCAGACGAAGGGAAGGAGAAACTGCCACACTCACCAAGCACTCCAACGGCAAGGTGATGCTAATGGCTGGTTTGTAGGGCGACGCGATCGACAAAGGTATATGTCGCCTTTCTCTCTTTCTTTTTTTTTGCTCTCTGTTCAGTGTGTCTCCCAGGTCAGTCCCAACCAACGTATAGGTTTGCGATCGTCACTACGAACGCGAGCAAATCCCTGAGCTGGTTGCACGACCGACAGCCAGTCGTCCTTTCCTCCGAAAACGAGATCAAACCGTTGGTTAGATACCTCTTTGCAGTCCTGGTCGTCGGATCTGTCTCGTCTGCTTCACCCTTGGAAGGACAGTGAGGTCCCACTACAATGGTCCGTGCCAGGTCCTATATTCAGTATGCTACTTCTCTTCACTGCAGTCTAGTTATCAAGTCGCAAAGGAGTTCGGCAAGGTCGGCACGGAGTCTGCTAAATTTATCGAGCCTATCACTAACCGCAAAGACGACATCATCATGGGTCATGTTTGCCAAGCAAAGGTGAAAATACGCCGAGTCTTCTGTGAACCGCAAGCGTAGTGCTTCACCAATCCCTTCATTATCTACTCCTACGAGAGCAAAAGAAATTCAAGGCGGAACGTCTGACCCGTTCCTAGAGGGTTTCCGCCACGAAGCCTCGCTCGGTAGACCTCTCTGGCGTGCAGCTCACCTCGTTTACCGCCGCCATTCTCTCGGACGTGTTCAACATCGAAGTGGGGGTTGCGCAACCTTACGCTGAGGCAGTGCGATCTAGATGCCTCTGTAGATCAGTCCTGTTCCTTTTTGAATCGCTTTCTGATCCTCGGATAGGAGCTGAAACCGATCCTGCACGCGCTCTTGATTCCGTGGACGCTCGAGTACTTGTCCGTCGCATCCAACTGTCGGCTCAAGCCATCCGCGTTCAAACCGATGGGAGTATACGCTTCACAAGTGCGTCGCATCACCTGTCAGCGAAAAAGACGCTGATTCCAGAATGGCAGGTTAAGAGTCTACAATTTCTCGACCTCTCTCATCCACCGTCCTGGACAAGAAAGCGGTTGACTATATCCTCGGTGCCTGACTACTGCGCCTGCACCAAGCCTTGTTTCCCTCCGCCTAGATAATTGCTCGCTCCGTCCAAACGGACTGGAAGGTCTTGGTGAGTGGTCTTTTGTCTCGAGTCTGCCTGGGAGCATAACATGTCCATCCAGCCCGTGTGGTCCGGACTTCGTCATTGGCGAAATATATCCCTCTGGCACAACTTGTACAAGATAACAGCAACGGGCGGTGGTGCGGTAGCACTCGCCCTCATGATCCGTGACTACCGTCACGCCGGACTGTACGATTTTCAAGCAAAGACAGGGATAACGTCGTGACCTGATGACCTGAACCTTGAAATAACCTCTTTACGCGGTCGCGATGAGAAGACATGATAAATCACTGTTCGACATGCCGCAATCTGTCTATTGGTTTCCGTCCGTAGTTGGTGTTCCAAGCACATAAAAAACTCTGGCTAGCGCCGTTGGGAAGAGATCAAACGACCAAATATGGCGATCACGAGGCTGTGGTGTCCAAGAGTGTGCCACAAAGCGGACTGAGGCGTCAGCAGAATGTCAGAGACTATGAAAAACAAGCTTATTCCGCACGAGCAGTGTCGCAGGCCGGCAAAGTTTCTCCGAACGGTGAAGGAACATGAAGCTGACTTCCCGTGATTGGATGTTCTAACCAGCGAGGCAGTGTGCGATGCACCGTTGACCAGGTACATCAAATGAATCAGTGAAGACATTTCCTATTCAATACGTAGGTCCATCCTTTCGGCATTTCATTGACATTGAATTCGAAAGCAGCAGAAAACCATGGCGAAACTTGAAAGCAGAGAGATCTACATTTCGTGCTTTCCGAGCTCAGTTTGAAAAGCAGCGAAAGGTAGTGAAAAGCGTGTGAAAAGAACCTGAAAAGGACTTGGTGAATTTGCTGATTAGTAATCTATCTGTTCTGAAATTGCATTGACAATGGACAACATGCTATCATGGAAACAGAGTCAGAGACGATGGCGGAATGCCATGAGGGAACTCGATAGGTCCCAACGCATGAAGGAGTGGCGGAACTTGGACAAGGCCGAGTCGCTTTATAGGGAATGATGCTCTTCGAGGGACCAGTGCGTTCAGATCCCCATGTGCACGCATTGCTAACTTATGACTCTTTGCATCTACAATAAAGCGGCGCCCAGTAGATCTCTGGCTTACAACTCGCGCCGACTGCCGCCGCTGCCATTCATTGGGACGTGCTCAATGTCGAGTGGGGCCTTTGAAAGCTCACATCGAGAGAGTACGATTTGAACGATTCAGTGCGTCGATCGTCTTCATTTCAATTTATTCGTCTGCTGATCCCCGGATAGAAGTTGAAACCGGTCGGATCCAACACACGCTACTTATTCCCGGAGCACTCGAATACGTGTCCGTTGCATCTAACTGTCGGCCGCAATCATCTGCATTCAACAAGCTTATCAGGGTCTCGTGATGCTCCGTCTAGTTGACTACTCAATATGCTCAAAACGCTCGGCGAGCGACCTTTTATCACGCATTCACTTTAACGAGACGAGTACTGCAGCTTGTCTCGTCTGGACATCGTCATATGCAACACATATGGAAGATTACGGCGACGGGTGGCCACTGGGGGTGCCGTTTTCCACCGTACTAGTACGACCCACTTTCCCCCTCCTCCGACGCGTACCGGACTCATTCATCTGCCTCCACAACACCCTTCTGTTCTAGGTCCTCAAACGACCTATACATCGATGATTGATCGAGACGCATCGCTGCGACTCGGGCACCGAGTACGTTGTCTACGCCGGACCAGCCTGGCGACGCAGGATGATCCTGTATCTGCAATGACGGGGGGTACAGGTGTGAATGGAGCGCTGGTGCGTTACGATGACGGTCCGAGCGTGGCCCTGTAAGTAACAAGCCCAAAGTCAGAAACGCTCCTCGCTGCGACTGTCATGCTGATATAAGTAAGTTTGAGCCTATGTGATCCGGGATGCTACGAACTTGTTAAATCATGATTGCATTTTTTAAGACTACGATGGTTACTATTCTATGGCCAACCTACCAACGCCCAGACATTGGAATGGACTCGAGGCAAAAGCAAGACCGCCCCCGTGAGCCCACCTTTTCATGCCGGCAATATGGTCTCTGAAAGGCCTAGCAAAGTTTTTGATTTTTCCACTGGTCAGCACTTGCAAAGCAACGCAAGGGACATCTGATCATGAACGGGGCAGTGTCAGCTGTGAAACGAGATTGAATTCTGACCTGCAATAGTTGTGCACCATGTTTTGCATAACAAGTGTCAATGATGGCAGAGCCTTCGCTAATTTTTGTCCTCTTACCAGCTAAAATTTGGTGATGCATTAGCTCCTTGCGTTAGGGAATCGATCACATTTGGAGGCGGTCACGGTGGATCGCGCTTTCAGTCATACGAGGCACGTGCGCACTATTGTCACAGGTCACACGTTGACATTCAATGACAACGTTCACTACAAGTTACTTTTCGTAGTTCCATGATGGCAGAGTTCGCGTTCTCACGAACCTGCGTTTGCGGCCGCTCCTTCAACGACATCGGCGGTTTCACTCGACACGAGAAAGGATGTCGCAAAGGGAAGAAGCGACTTTCTAGTGCTCTTGCCAGAGTGAAGGAAACTTTTCGCGCCAAGAGAGCCCGAACTAGCGGCACCGACTCAAGTTCGACTTTTGATGCCTCTTCCAGCGGGTCTCATGCTTCAGGTCCCTGCGAGGGCCGGTTTCTAGACAATTATCGCCAGGTGAGAAAAGAAAGGTTTATCGTTGTCATTTGGTCGGTTCTGGGAGCGAGTTATCTGTTTCTAGATGGTCGTTCCACAGCAACCAACCGCACATCGTGGGGGATTGCTTTCACTGCAGCAAAGGTCTCAATACTCCAATCTCAGACGACCGCTGGGATTTTCAGACATGCTTCCAGACGTAGTTCTGGAATGTTTGGCAACCTCAGGCTCCTCCCATGTCCCAGACGAGGACCAATCCTTGGAAGATTTATCCAAGGTAAGGTTCATCCTTGGCATTCGGCTATGATGAACGAATTATAAGGCCTTTTTGCAGCAACCACCCACAGATCATGATGCACCTTTGCAGCCTAGGTCACAGGGCTCTAATCACAGACTACCGCGACAGTTCCCGGACGTCCTACCGGAGCCTTTGGCTGCGTTGCCTCCTTCTGAGGTATTGTTGGGTATGCAACCAGCCTCAACCACGGTCACAAGCGCTTCGTTATTTTCGCCCCGGACCATTCGCTCTTCATCAGTTCAACGACCCGCTCGGTCCCTCTATTCCTCAGTGCGGAAGCTATTCAAGACCCAGCCGAACACCTTTGGTCTATTCCGTGTATATAATACTGACTCACCTCCCCACCACGACCCAGAAGATCCGCATTCGGTTGAGAACACCTACTTTCCGGTCGCCGACCCCCAACTCGCTAAGCATCCGTATCACCCTTATCCCAACGAGAGTTCGTTGCGGCTTGGAGATTGGTATTGGAATCAAGGTCCGCAAAAATCCAAGGAGGGTTTTCGACAGCTAGTTGACATCATCGGGGAATCCACCTTTTCATCATCCGACATCTCACAGACCGCGTGGGCTGCAATTGACGCGCAGCTTGGACGCAATCAATTCGATGGTGATCTTCCGGAGTGGTTGGGTGAGGACGAGGGTTGGAAACGTTCCTCTGTGACGATATCGGTCCCATTTCATAAAAATTCAAGGACTGTAGGGGCGAAGGATTACAAAGTCGACAACTTTTACCACCGTTCCATTGTTTCAGTCATCAAGGAAAAGCTCACAAATCCAATACACGCGTCACTGTTTCATTTCGAGCCATACGAGCTACGATGGCACCCACCTCACCGGGATCACGACCTGAAAATACATAGTGATTTGTTTACGTCCACTACATTTCTTCAGGCACACCAAGCGCTCCAAGATGCTCCCCCAGAACCTGGCTGCGACCTTCCTCGCGTCATTGTGGCCCTTATGTTCTGGTCGGACGCGACACAACTAACTGCTTTTGGCGATACCAAGCTATGGCCGCTTTATATATATTTTGGAAATGAGTCGAAGCTACGAAGATCTCAAACTACGAACAAACTCTGTTCTCACGCTGCATATTTCCAGGCGGTAAGTGGTCAATGTCTCCGCGTGTGACCCTATTCATATTGTTTGTCAAGCTACCAGATGAATTTAAAGATTTTTTGGCGGAACACCTAGGTGATAAAGCCGCGAGCGAAATACTTCGTACGCATTGTCAACGGGAGCTGTTTCATGAACAATGGAACATTCTCCTTGACGAAGAGTTCATAAAGGCCTATGAGCATGGGATCGTCATCCTTTGTTGCGACGGTATCGCCCGACGCTTTTATCCGCGGATATTCACGTATTCCGCGGATTATCCCGAAAAGTCAGGTCTGCCCTTCACACTTCACCTAGATCACTGTTGACATAACTTAATCTGAGTAGGGTTTTGATTGCATGCGTACGAAATCTCGGAATGTGCCCCTGTCCGAGATGCAAACTTCCCATGGCATCTGTCCCTGATATGGGTCGTGATCAGGATATGTTTCAGCGGCAAGTATTGGTTCGCATTGCTGATGATGATTTGCGGAACAAGGTCTTGGATGCCCGACGCCTAATATACGAGAAAAACTACGCGGTCAACTCTCCTGCTGTTGAAAGACTCCTTAAAGATGCATCACTCATACCCACTTTGGTAGGCGAGAATGTGACGGGTGGTTATGTATTGGTGCTAACCCATGCAGAATGCATTTACAGAGAGACTTCGGATGTTTGGGTTCAATGTTTTCGCTATGCTCGTAGTCGACCTGCTACACGAGTTTGAATTAGGGGTCTGGAGGTCGCTCTTGATCCATCTCTTACGCATCCTTGATTCCTTGAAAGGCAACAAGTTACGTGAGCTAGATCGACGGCAAGTCCTTCCAATTTCGATAGTATTATCATGTAACTAATATATGGCCTGCTCATTAGATATCGTCAGGTTCCCACGTTTGGCCGGGATACGATCCGACGATTCTCGGCGAACGTGTCAGAAATGAAGCGATTGGCAGCGCACGATTTTGAAGATCTCCTGCAGGTATGTAATATCTAAGAGATTGCTTGAAGGTCTCCGCCTGATCTGAGCTCCACAGTGTGCTCTCCCCGTGTTTGAAGACTTATTTCCAGATCCTCACAATGTGGCTGTGTTAAACCTTCTCGATCTCCTATGTCGTTGGCACGGGCTAGCGAAACTACGACTACACAGTGATGAAACCCTTGAAATCATGGATGATCTCACGAAATCTCTCGGAGATGCGATACGTGGTTTTGAGGCTCAAACCTGTCCCTCATTTAACACTCGAGAACTCAAACGTGAGATGGAAGGGCGCCAACGTCGTGAGGCCCGCGCCCGGTCTCAGCGTGATGGTGCAAGTTCCACTGCCACTGCAACTGTCTCAACTCGCAAACCGAAAACATTCAACCTTCGCACATACAAGCTGCATGCATTAGGTGACTACACGGCATCAATCAGGATGTTCGGGACAACAGACTCCTACTCGACACAGCCAGTGAGTACCTACTGAATAGCTGAGTGCATGAATTAAATTCTTAACTTTACAAGGGCGAACGGGAACACAAAGTTGGGAAGGGGAGATATACACGCACCAGCAGGAAGGGATTCATTCGCCAACTGACTCAGATCGAACGACGAGAAGTGAGAATACGCCGAATTCGCGAGTCCAAATCTGGTAGCGGTCCGTTGGAATCTGTCCCGAACATTCCGGACGAACATTACAACATCGGGAAATCGCAACACAGACCTATTGATCTGGACCGCTTCATCAGCCAAAACTCAGACGATCCAGCCATAGCGGTACGCGTTGCTAATTCTCCGTTCTGTTCCCGCCTAAATGAAGTGACAGGACTTCATCCCCAAGCTGAGGCGCCACATTTATCCTCGCATCCGATCCATCCACCTGGATGGCGCGGAATCAAGAGCCGAACATCTGCAAGCAGGCCTGGACAACAGTTACAATGTGTCAGAGGCCCACTCCAATCAAGTAGTATTCAGGGGCAATCGCATTTACCAACACAACGTCTTTCGTGTCAACTACACCGCGTATGACCTTGACCGCAAGCAGGACAATTTTAACCCCAACAGTGATCACCGCGACATCATGATGTTGACCAGTAGCGACAAAGAAGGATCAGGAGCGGCTTCTTGCCACTTCTGTTATGCTCGAGTCGTTGGTATTTATCACGCAAATGTCCTATATATCGGACCAGGGCTCAAGGACTACCATGCCACTCGACTGGATTTTCTTCATGTGCGATGGTTCGAACTGGTGTCACCCAATGCACAACGCGATAGGGTGCCACTCGATATGCTGCAATTCGTCCCCTTGAACGCTGCGGACGCGTTCGACTTCGTGGATCCGGCAGACGTATTAAGAGGCTGTCACCTTATACCTGCGTTTTCAAAAGGACGATTGCACCCAGGCGACGCTGAATTATCTCCTGATTGGAAGTATTACTATGTCAACAAGTAAGTAAAATTTGAGGTTGACCTCCGTACCTTTTTGTTGCTGATGTTGTATCCCAAAGATTCGTCGATCGTGATATGTTGATGCGACATCATTGGGGTCTTGGTGTTGGCCACACCTATTCCCATGTTCGGGACGGGTCTGCGCCCCAAGCTGAATTGGTCAGAGCCATCCCACAGAGCTCATTCGTCCGGTGTTCTACTCCAAACAATGCTTCCGGGCCCGTTACTGGCATGTCACTTGTGGACACGGGCACCCCGCTACATTCATTCAATGATCTCAACAACGATTTTGAACTATCCGATCTGGAATGGGAGTCACTGGGAGACCAGCTTTACGGCGATGCACAAAATAAACATAGTGACATCCAGTCCCCCTCCCTCTTGGGTGCCGATCATTCCATCCAATTTCTCGATCAGTTTCATGACTTTGACTCCAGTTTCTCGCTTGCGGACCTGGATGCCTTGGAATGGGAGATGTCGCAGGATGAAAATGGATATAGTGGGGGATCGGATGAAGACGACTCAGACGCGTCTCATACTTACCAGATGTATGGTTCTGATTCCAGTGGCGAGGGGCTGGAATGAGTACTTATGTATGACTGACAAAAACGTCGATAGAATATGATTAGGTAATCAATGGTATCTTGAACACCGACATTCATTTTCGCCTCCTACATTTTCGCCCCCTGCCAGCTACGCGAATGCCTTCTGTCACTACGCGCTCAATGCAGTATATCGAATTCTGTGAACCTCCCGCTGGTGTCGACTGCCACGATCGTAACGGTGCAAGTGTTCTGCACACATTGCAGCTGCCATACCACCGCCATAAGCAAGGATCACCCAGGAGGCAATGTGCCACTTCCAAGTCCCCCTGCGACTAGTCCTGTCTCCTTTGTGTCCCCTTTCGTCGTCCGCTGCATCAGGACTACCTACCTCCAACGTGGTGACGGATTCGGCCAAGCCCTCTTCGCGCTCAGATACTTGAGCGATGTCAAGAACATGATTCAATTGTGGTATTTCAAATCAACGAACGAAGGCCCTTTTTGGCAGTGGTAAAGTGGCGGGTTTTATCGAGACCGGTGCGTGCGGTGCGTTTCAATGCTCCGTGTTTCGTACGGAATATGTGAAATCTGCAGGGCAGCTCGGGGACATCGAGATCGTGGAGGATACCACCACTGGCCAGTCGATGCCGACCCTCGGAGAGAACGGCGGTCAGCAATCCCGTGGCTCGTCCTCGCCTGGGACGGTCTTCTCGAGGCAGACAACGCAGACGATCGACAACGTTGGTATCCTTGTTGGATGGTCTTGGGTCTGGGTCCATGTTGGTCACCCTGACGTCTGTGCTCCCGGTGACTGCGAGCACACCACGACACCTGCGAACACGATCCGGGTGCTGCTAGACGACTTGAGGAAGATACATGATGAGCGACAGACAGCTGCGAGAGAGGACTGGGATGCGTTTGTCAAACAACGGAATCGGGTTGTCAGGGTGGGTGCCAAGGTCCCATTTACAAATCGCGACGACCACTGCGACGGCAGCGTTACAGGGGCCGGGGAAGAACGAGGAAGAGTTGGCGCACATGGGGGGTTTGATCAGATTCGCTCAGCTGGGTCTTTCTTCGAACTGCGACGAGTGGGGACAGTTTGACAAGTTGGTGCACGGGGGTATTCCGTTGGTGTAACGGTCTAAGCTGTAGCTCGAGTGTAGTGGGTGGGGGATTTGAGATGTGCGAGCCGGTTTTTCTCGAGGACTTGTTGGTGCAGGCCGAGGCCGGGGCGAGGATGGTGCTGGTGGGCATCACGCGTTGGTAAGGAACGAGATTGCCTCGATATTGGACGGACGATGGCGTTGAATATTTTCTTTGGTGGGGATGGGGTCGGGGTGCATAAGCTTCGTCGGGTGTTGATGGCGTAGAGTCGGTAAGTGTATCATCGTTTCGTTGGGCTCGCCCTTACTTATATCATTCTCGAGGCGGTGGGCTACTGTCAAGGCATGAACCTTGTCACATCGACGTTGCTCCTCGTGCACGCGGATGAAGAAGAAGCCTTCTGGGCCCTGTCTGCGATCATCGAGCGGATCCTGCCCGATGACCTTTTCTCGCCGTCACTGTTGCCGTCGCGCGCATGCCCGCTGGTGTTGATGGACTACGTGCAGGAGATGTTGCCACGGCTGCATGCCGACCCGATCGAGCTCGGTGTACACCTCGTTGCGATTTGTTCTTCGCGGTTCTTCGAATTGTCGTTATTTAGAGATTGTTTGCCGATCGAGGTGCGTTGTGCTTGTATGCTCACGTCTGCATTTTGTGTTCACCTGTACATGTAGATGCTCTTTCGGATGTGGGGCGTTTTGTTGATGGACTACGTGTAGGAGATGTTGCTACGGCTGCACGCCGACCCGATCGAGCACGGCGTAGACCTCGTTGCGATTTGTTCTTCGCGGTTCTTGTCGTTATTTAGAGATTGTTTGCCGATCAAGGTGCGTTGTGCTTGTATGCTCACGTCTGCATTTTGTGTTCACCTGTACATGTAGATGCTCTTTTGGGTGTGGGACGTCTTCCTTGTGGATGGGCTGGACATCTTGCCCTGGATCGCGCTTGCGATCTTGAAGAGCAACGAGCAGGAGTTGGTCCAATGTGAATCTATCTCGTCCGTCTATGTCGCGTTGGAAAATTTGCCGACGGGGATGTGGCAGCCGGACAAGTTGTTGCAGGTGGAGTTTCGTTTTACCTGATGCCCCGAGCAGCTGACGGTGATGGTAGAAGGAGCTTGGGCTGAGAGCGACGATAACGAGTTACAGAATTGGTGCGACGACGGGGTGCTCATGTTAATGTGTTGTGCCGGCTCATGGGCTCGTCTCGTGAGCTAGAGTCTGTGTCTGCGGCGTCGTGAGCGGCGTCGGATGCAGGTCGAGATTTTCGCAGACCAATGGGTTTTTGTTCTTGATACTTACTGTTTTCGTTATCGGACCCGTCTGTGGACTCGGCTTGTCCTTTTTCAATACGGTATGATGATATATCCTATAGGTCGAGCAGCTAAAATATATTTTTATTTCCTCTCTCCTCGTGTGATCGAAGGCACTTGTTTGTAACAAACCGTTACTGAGTCTTTTAAATCACCTACCTGATGCGGCCAGCTATGATCCAGAACCGTCGGTACAATCTCGCGGCACTGAGAAAATGTTCTCAGCTGCGGTGACGACGTCGGCAGTGATTGGCGTGTGAATCATGATGCATGCATGATCATTGACTGCTCTCTGGGCCAGTGGGCCAATCCCACTCTGCACAGCGCGTCCGAATGGACGCGCACGTGCCACGTACCCACTGCCTCCCCTCCGACCCCCAACCCCGACCCTCTCTCCCTCTCCCTCTCCCTCTCCCTCTCCCTCTGGTGCATCCGAACGGGCGCGCCCTCAACCTCACCGTCGGGGAAAACCCTTGATCTATAGGAACAAGTTCGTCTTGAGTTTCTGAATTAACAAGAGTATGATCTTCAACGAAGACTCGGGATGAAAGCCCGACAGAGAGTGCTGCTGCGATTGCAATATGCGTACCGGGTCAGAGTCTTGCCCTCCCCCTCCCGCGTTCTCCCTCTCCCTCTCCCCTCGACCTCGACTCCCACTCCCTCTCTGCGACGCGCACGCGCACGCTCCCACTCCCTACCCACTCTCTTCCTCGATCTCGACTCCCTCCTCCGTCTCCCACTCCTTCTCTGCACAGCGCGTCCGAATGGATGCGCACGTGCCCACTCCCTCCCCTTCCGCTTCCTCCTCGACCCCTCCCTCCGCTTCCTCCCTCCCACTTCCTCTGGTGCGTCCGAACGGGCGCGCCCTCAACCTCACCACAGTACCTCACTCTCCCTCTCCCTCTCCCCCTCCCGCGTTCTCCCTCTCCCTCCCCTCTCGACCTCGACTCCCACTCCCACTCCCTCTCTGCGACGTGCACGCGCACGCTCCCACTCCCTACCCACTCTCTTCCTCCTGGATCTCGACTCCGATCTACTGAATTTGACGAGTCGTGCAACCGTTCAGTTTACTCACCCTTCGGTCCGATAATGCAACTGTCTTTCCAAACATTCAAAAGGAGAGCTTCGTCATGACGGTTCCCAATATTTCAGTCCCCTCCTCTCTTTCTCTCTCCCCTGCATAGATCTTCTTTATCTGCATAATTATCGTTTACACTTCTTCAACTCCCTACGATAAAGCTGGCGACTTCGCTTCAAAGCGCCGACAGCCTGACCTGTTCCGTCACTTGTCGACGGAAGCCAGAGCAAGCCTTCCGAATCCTATCAAGTCTATTTGGAAAGTCGCCCAAGTCAAGCCGGGAACGATCAACATGGCCAATGGTACGGCGTCCAAATTTGATGCAGGATTCCTTACTCACGTTCATTCCAGGTGATCCACCATACCTTGTACCCGGTCTCCGACGTCAACTTTGTCGTCCCTTCCATCCGCGAGCAGGATCCTGTCCAAGGCTGGAGGGCAGGCACCGGGGAGCAAAATGTCATCTCTGCCCACAAGGACGAGCCTAGTGCGCTGAGCTTCCGGACTGCCCTGGCCTATGGCTCCGGCGCGGAATTGCAGCACGTGCGGACCGCCCTCTTCGACCTTGATGATCGTATACATGCACCGCCAAACCATATGGTCTCCTTTAGTCTCGGAAATGCTGATGCTATCACCAAGTGCTTCCGGGTGACACCGTCCTCTGCGAGCAAGTCACGTTCTCTGCTATGACTAATGCAGCGCTCCCCCTCGGCATCGAGTGGGCACCGATTCGCATGGACAAGGATGGTCTTGATATGGAACGAATCCTAGCCAGTTGGGACGAATCGTTCCAGGGGAAGCGGCCCCACATCCTATACACTATCCTGTGTGTTATTTTAGATTGTCGCATAATCCGTTACTCAACACTCACAATTGTCTCCTCAGCTGTTCTCAAAACCCGACCGGAACTACTCTATCCCTCGAGAGGCGACGACAGATTTTCCAGATTGCACGGAACTGGGATGTCATCATTCTTGAGGATGACCCATACTATTTCCTGCAATTTGATCTTGATATCCGGCAAACAACTATTGAGCAATATGGCTTCACTCGAGCCATGGTCGCGTGATACGCCTAGTCAGGTTAATGGTGGCACTATATCATATAACGGTCGCACGAATCTTACCTATGCCACGCACAGCTTTAGCAAAGTACTTGATCCAGGGATGCGGCTGGGTTGGATTACGAGCAGCGAGTTCTTTGCGGAGAAGATAGACTTGCTTACAGACTCTTCCTCGCAACATCCGGCTTTGGTCAAGCTTTTGTTGCGAAGCTTCTTGGAAGCGAAGGCTGGAGCATGGACGGATTCATGAAATGGGTGTCATCTCTTTGCCGCAAGTATGAACGTCAACGGAACCTCTTCATGAGAGTATTCGAACGTGAAGTAGCTGGCTCTGGTCTCGTGTCGGCGGAAGTCCCACAATCAGGCATGTTTCTTTGGATCAAGATCAACTTGGATCGCTACCCCAACTACAGAGTAGTGAAAGTGTACCGCGATCACGGCGACGACGACGACACGGCCGCCTGAGGCTCGTCCTCGTCCTCGCCCTCCTCCCTCGCTCGCACAACGATCCGGCAGGGCGACACGTCGACACCACAACGCAACGGCATGACGAGGCGTCGACGCGTCGACAGTCACGAAGACGACCGCGGTGAGTTGTCCTCATCGTTACTCACGCGTCCTCCCCTTACTCGTTTGCCCTCGGCTCTCACTCTCACCCTCCGCGCTCAGCACGTCCGAATGGACGCCACACGGGCCCTCTCCCTCCCCTCTCACTCTCATCCCTCTCCATCCATCCGTCTCCGTCTCCCCCTCCCTCTCTGTGCAGCGAGTCCGGACGGACACGCTGTCACACGCACGCGCCCACTACCTCCCCACCACTTCCCTCACTCTCACCATCTCCTATGCTCTCGCTCCCCCGCCCGCGCACTCACCCTCACCCTTCCCTCACCCTCACCCTCTGCGCTCAGCGCGCCGGAACGGACGACAACGCGACGACACGGCAGGGAGACAGGGCAAGCGAAGGTGAGTACCCCACCTCCCTCTCCCTTTCCTGCGCTCACGCTCGGACCCGTCTTGCGACCTCCCTCTCTCCCTCTCCCTCTCTCCCTCCTTCTTGTCCCCCTCCCCTTCTTGTCCCCCTCCCCGCCTCTCCTGCAGGTATGCCAAACCGCGGCATGACGACGACACGACGTGGCACCGTGACGCGACGACTGCCACAACGGCGTACCACGACGCGACGAGGACGGGAAGGACGGACGGTGAGACCACGAGACACGGCGCGTCACGGCGAAACGACGAGGCGACGAGGAGAGCAAGGACGGCCCCTCCCTGTGTGCTGAGCGGGTCCGAATCGACACATAATAGTTGATAATGTGTAGACTACGTAGTGTACAAAATAAATCACTGTAAAATTCTTCGAATGTTTGAATGAAAAAAAAGGAAGAAAAAAGGAAGTAATTACTGTCACGGTACGGCTGTAATACTGTACTCTGTAGTAAGTGCACACAGTGCTCACACTGTGTGAGCTGCTCTACAATGTAACAATGTAGACAATATGTAGACAATGTGACAGCACCAGTGTGACAGCTCTTCAAGGGCGGACCTTTCTGTCACAGCTGTGACACCTGCTGCCCAATGGCTGATTGTACAGCCACAAAATGCCTAATATGCCATCATCCCAGGAGAAAGATTCAGGTCATACCAGCAGGCTGCATTCTGTTCTGTTCTTAATGACATGTTATCATCCTAGCAGAAAGATATAAGTCTGATCAACATACACTATGCTGGTATATTGCTGACAATACTGTGTCATTATTCTAACAGAAAGACTCAGGTATTATATGTACATATCATTTTGCCATGATTAATAATGTATTATCAGCATACTAGCAGAAAGATATAAGTCTGATCAACATACACTATGCTGGTATATTGCTGACAATACTGTGTCATTATTCTAACAGAAAGACTCAGGTATTATATGTACATATCACTTTGACATGATTAAATAATGTATTATCAGCATATGAGCAAAAAGATATGAATCTGATCAACAAGTAGAAAGCATGTCTAGGATTACCTAGCTAGAAATCTAATTCTCATTCTAGTATCTTGAGTACTGCAGGGTGATAATGTACAGTAATTCTGATGAATATACCATCAGGGATAATATAGGATTATCTGCATTTATCTGACTGCTGTTTGCCTTATCATATGTATCAAGGTATATCGGCTCTTAAAAATTTTCCTGATGTACCACAGGAGCAACCATCGCAGACACGTGAAACTGCCGGACGTACGACGATATAATATTGAGGGCCTCATAATGGGAGATTTGGAATAGATACGCATAGAATCAGGACTTGCCAGAGGAAAACCTCGCCGAGTAGATGAATGGATGCAAAACATTTGGTTCGCGGCGGCGTCGCCCCTTGCGCGTCCGTCCGTCCTGCCGACCGTCGACGAAGTTCCACCTTGCTCATAGGCACCCGCAAACGACAACGAAATTTGCTCTGCTTGTCTTCGCGTCTGTCCATCTCTCAGAGTTCGCAGCGCTTACGGTCGAGGTTGATATGACCAGCGAACATGTTTTTTTCAACGTTGCTTCCGGTTAGGTTCACCGGCCATGCCTTGGCCCATACGCCAGTTGTCGGCCTTGAGTACTGAGTCGCGACACCTCTGTCTTGTCAGAGACGAATATAACGGGCGCCCCGTGACGGCTGGCAGCCGTGACTTACAGTCGACTCCCTCCTAACGCATACCTGCCGGGATAGCTCAAAATGCATGTGTTATGGGGAGTATGGGTTATTGGAGAGACCGTAGGGCGACAAAAGGCAGTTCAGGAAATCTAAAAACCTGTGGCTTACTAATACATAGTGAGGGAGTCAACTTAGGTCTCGTTCTCGCGTTTATGTCGCACCGAAATATTACCCTCGTGATCTAAGTAATGACAGTTAATCAAAGTTTCTGGCCGTGGCGTCCGAGGTTTGTTTCTTCCTGCATCCATCTCTTGAGCGCCACGCCAATTCGGTCATGCCTGAGAACTACCGTGACGATGCAGGCCCTGTCAACGGAAAAATGGTCGCCACACAACTCGATAAAGCTTACCATTTGGACGACCACGCACCACCCCACATCCTCACTGCCGAGGAGGAGAAACGACTTTGGCGCAAGGTTGATTTACGGTTGATCCCGATTTAAACACTGTCACACACAATCAAGAACCTTCTACCCCCGGGCCTTTCTTCACATGTACTTAATTTCTGTCTCAACCGAGCAGGAAACTTATCGGTAAGTTTGTTTCCTCACAATTTTTTTTTTTTCTACTTGAAGCAATGGATTCACTGTGGCCAAGGAAATGCCAAACTCGATGGTCTCGTGACGCAGCTTATGACATCTCACTGGAAACAAATACAACATCGCTCTCGTGCGTGATTTATTCTCCTTCATATCGCTACCCTTGTTGATAGAGGTTGTAGACTATGTTTTTCATTGTAAGTGCCCTGTGATTCTCCTTCCGCTTGCGATTCGATTGGATTCTTGCCAGTCTTACTGTGTTTTCGAATGTCCCGCCAAGTAAGTGATGCATTGCCTAGGTCATTACCGGACTGATGTTGCCTTTCAGTTTGGCTTTGAAGGCGTTTCGTCCATCAAGGTAAGATATTCAAAGACTTCGTACTCGTTGTTGATACTCGAGGTACGAAAGATGGCTCCCGAGTACCATGGTGAGCTTGGAGCTGTGACCTCTTGGCGCTGGCGAACTGATCATCTTCAGGTAGTGTGGGGCATTGTCATGTGCGCATTTTCAACCACATACTTGAGCGTGATATCCATCTCAATTCCAGGACAATGATGGGTCTTGTGAAAACGTAATTATGTCTGTTCTACCGTGCATTATTTGTTAATCTAGTCTGTGGATACCCTGAATCAGTTGCTGTACGGTTCTGTCTGGGAGTCGCAGAAGCTGGGCTATTTCCTGGCATCTCATACTAGTACGCCTCATGCTTGCTTGTCGTCTTCGTGCTGACATTTGTACCATAGCCTCACATCATGGTACCCAAGGCACATGCTTCAGTACCGCGTCGGCCTTTTTCTTGGAGCAGCAACAGTAGCAGGTAATATTTGGAGACTCGTTTATACCATCATTTAGCACAAGCTGCACAATGTCCTTCCAGGTACCTTTTCCGGACTTCTTGCATTCGCGATAGGTTTCATGGAAGGAGTGGGTCATCTAGAGGGATGGTCGTGGATTTTTGTGAGTGACGTCCAGGTGTTATGATCAGCATGCTGATAATTGCTCTGGTAGATACTCGAAGGATCACTGACAATAGTTGTGGCATTCATTGCCTTCTTTGGTGAGTTTGAGAAATTTTGATCAAGCCCCGGTCTCGAAGTATTTGCTAGTGATCGTCGGTTACCCGTATACTGCCACTTTTCTTACACCGGAAGAACGCACATACCTTGTATGGAGAAAAAAATTGTTGTCCAATTTCCTAAGAAGCGCATACTAGTAGGTTGATCGTGTGTCAGAATATGACAACTCGAGCGTTGGAGAGGAAGAGCACTTTGTTCCCCGCCATATCTTGGCCGTCTTCACCGATTGGCAGGTCTATCTGTGCCATGTCAACAGTTGCGCCATGTGGGTAGCATTCACAGCTTGTGTAGACCACAGTGCGGCTCATCATTTTGATGCAGTGTATGGCATCACCTTTTTTCTTCCGTAAGTTGCTTTTCCGATCGTCTCCTGGTCCTCATCATCTATTGTACGCAGAACCATTATAAACAGGTTAGAGATCATCATCATTGATATATATATTTCTGATGATTCATATCACTTCACTTGAACCTCATTTGATTTGTAGTCGATCCTGAAGAAACTGAGTGAAAAGGCCCACAACGCGTTGATCACGGCTCAGAACGACGCATCGTTGTCTTCATCATCGCCTAGCCAGTTAGGGCAACAATGGTCATTCAAGGAGGGGGCCGACGCGGACGAGCTGGCGATCTTTGCTGGGCGCACGCGGTTCGTGTCGACGATGCGATTGCCAGCGGAGTCGAAGCAAACGCAAACGCAAACACCACCACCGCCTGAAGGGGGATCCTCCTCTGCGTTCGCATCCTCCTCGCACGGGCCTGTTCTTCTGGAACCAACCGCCGCCCCGCCACAGCCGCCGCCGCCGCCTCTACCGACGTCGTTATATGGAACCGAAAGCGAGATATCGTCCTCTGCCGATCGATGGGTGGCTGCTACCGGTCGGGAACAAATGCAGCAGCAGTATTCGGCCCAGCATGCCTCTGCTGCTCCCCATCCACCCCCGCTTCCGCCTACTGCAGAGTATGTCGACGTAGGCTCAGAGCTGGAACCGCAACCACAGCAACAGATGATGCCGCAATGGCGACCGCCACGGCGATCGCATTATACGTATACGCCGCAGTATCAACACCAACACGATGCCACCGCTGGTGGTCCGCGCTTCTCGCCAGAATCTCTGCCGCAACCACAACCGCAACCTCCATCCCTTGCTCCGGCTCCGGCTCCTACTTCCCATCATCGACCTCAGCATGCACATACACATTCGGGACACGAGCACGCGATGTCGATGATGACGCCGTCG
>JBBPPI010000149.1:0-26497 GCA_038091915.1 Leccinum griseonigrum | reverse complement strand
ACGGCGCCGAGTTTGGCATGATGGGTCTCATCGCGGAAGGTATATGGGCGCCTTGAATTTCTCCGTGCATGCGCTCATCGTCTCTGAAAGGCCTCGCATGGACAGCGGTGCATCCTGCTGGCGCCACCACGCTCATTACGCGTCTGCTCTTCACGCCCGAGCGTACTACTCCCATTACTGATGCGGAAAGGAAGGGTGAGTCGTCCCCACTGTTGTTCGTCTCGTTCTTGTCTTATAGCACGTCAGAGCCGGAGTGGATGCCCAAACCAGGCTCTAGCCTGAGGGCGTTGAACATATTGTCCCTCATTCTTCGCGATCCTCGCTTCCAATCCAAAGTGCTCGACAAGCACGAGTATGCTGCAATGCTCCAGTCTCACGGTGAAGTGATCAACAAATATGCTCAGTTTTGGGATTGCGATATCGTGAGTCAGGAAGACCTGGAGGAACGCATCGAAGAGCTCATCTGGATGGCGACTCTCATGTACGGTGTCGGAAGCTGGGAAGGCACTGAGGCCGAATATTGTCCCGATTTTTTCACGTACGTGTAATAGTTTCCGTGACTGATGCGCATCTAATCTTATCGTCACTTCCAGTGCGCATATCGTAACGTCGATGTTGTTCATCCCATCTATCTGTGCATACCTCTCGCATCCGTCCCAAACAAAGCTGCTCCGCGCGCAATTTTTGACGAGCATCACCTGGTGGCTCGTTCGTGGACGCCCAGCATTCGCTCTCAAAGCGTTCATGTCCCAACCACTTCCTCCCCTCCCGGGCTCCGAGTCTCAGCCAACCGCAGGCGCCTGCGCACTCCCGTCTCCGACGTCGCCGTACGCGACCACCCCGAACCCGTGGTACCCCATCCTCGCGAACGCTGTGGTACACCCGAACGAACACTTGTGCAAAGTCCAACGGGCACTGGCGCACTTTAGCGTGATGTATGGGCACCGGGAGACTGGGTTCTTGCTCGAGTCGCTGTGCAAGGACCGGGACGACGGGGTGGAAGTGGACCCAGACTACGCGTACCTGGACGGGAGCGTGTTTGCACGGGTGGCGTGGCTGACTACGGGGAAGCTCGGGTGGGTTACGCAGGGCGAGGAGGACTCGGGGGTGTGGGGATACGAGTCGTTCCAGAGGGTAGCGATGGAGCACCTGGAAGAGCTGAGGAGTCAGGAGATGGCGTATGATGCAGCAGGGACGGTAGATGGCCTGTGATGGCCGTTCAGCCCGTGTCTCACTGGCAGATCTCATGGCCCTGGTGACTCTTGATCTGGATGTGCCCTTGCTATCTGACTTTGTAAGTATCTATACACGTGTTATCACACGAAGTGAAGCTGGCTTCGGGGAAGCCTCTGCCATGTTTCGTGCGGCAGGACAATATGTATCGGACTATCGGGCTTTCCGTCGTCCTTCGCAGCGCTATGGATAGTATTCTAACACTTTGCCAACAACGTTTACCTACCAATCAAACGCTCAATGCGATCTCAATGTGAGGAAAAAAATGTCCAGAACCAAGTCGTCGCTTTTAGGTCATTCCGTTAACAATCTGCATCAGTACTCCCGTAGGGGATGTTTATACACCGCATAGGCCGCTTTCTGAATTCTGGCACAGATTTCCTTGGGGATGGAGCACAAACTGTGACATAGTAATACGTGAACATTTCATTGCACTTTTCTCTGCTGACGACCTGATAATTGTGAGTTCTTTCAGAGTCTGTCAGCGCCGGAAAGAATATCGTCAACCTCAAAAACTAATAACATTTCACAGCAGCTGTGAGTTTACGTTGATCATGGATCCCTCTTCGCTCCTCTCACTTTGGTCCAAGGCAAAATTTACTTACTCCTGACCTGGTTGAGCGTCGGCCTGACATTGTTCTTGATTCATTCAATGTGTCCTCAGTGTCTTTTACTTATATTTGACCCTGTTTCAAGTGGTGCTTATTGTCCTTGCCATTATGGTTTTTGTTTGTGTGCTATGTTAGTCACAAACATGATCCGAGATCATACATATGCGCCGACGTACGCAGCCATGCCATCTTTTTTTCAGATGTACATACTTCCAATGGGTTGCCCGAGATCTGGGCCCGTGGGTGTCACGGTCCTGTGCTTACTGGCGTTGTGGCACGGTATCCGCAATTAGATATCGCGATATCGGATCAGGGGAATGAACAGATGCATCTCGTAGTGGTCCTTGTCAAAGGTATTGCGGGCTACCATCCTTGGTGCGCATCGCCATCGGCTTTCACCTCATGATGACACTGGTATATGACTGCCAGTGGGCATTGGAACGCTGTGTTTCCTTTGTTCTTTTCATTTGCCAAACGGTTTGTCACTGCGGATTTCAGGATTATTCACAGTGAATATAATGCCTTTCTTGACCTTGAATCACGATCCGTCACATTTGGACGAGGCATGAATGCATGGCCCGAGTAGGGTTTGTGTCTCCACGTTGTGGCATGCGTATCCATTACACCTATGTATTGTGAAATTGTTTGAAACAGATGTTGAAAAAGCCGCCGGCGCGCGCTGTTATGAATAATTGTCAGAAAGTCAGGGCGCTCTAGTGAGGTACGAGAGCGGATAGCGTGGATAGGGTTATGGGCGAAACTTCCGCAAAAGCCGGAGGAGGAGCGGCCCGGGGAGGCTTGGTATGAGTAGCGGTGGCTTTCCAGCTTGCTGCTCGTTCCCACGACTCGCAGCGAGCTGAGCGGGCACAACGAACGAGGAAAAGAGGCGGTCACTGAACCTGCCACAGTGAGATCTGAGACTCACTGAGACTCAGGAGAGTGAGCGGGTGCGAAAAACGAAAGCATACGCGAGCGGCGAGTGCAAGATGCGCTGCCAGCAACTGGTGAGCTGAGCTGACGTCGCTTATTACAGCTGTTATTTTCTTGCTCGCTTAGTAGCCAAACAAGGACCCCCGAGTCTCATGCCTGAGTAAAAACTACAGGAATATGTGTACGGGTTGTGTACGACCCCACTAGTTTGCATGTAGCAAGTAAGGAATCTGATAGACAAGTGGTTTTGAATTCTGATGCCGAGAATGGTACAGATATGCTTGCGACAGGAAGTATGTTGCGAAATAAGTAGAGCAGGAACTTTTGCCTTGGGTGCAACTCGATCAACCAAACAAACTCGTCGTCTCCAAACAGGTACTCTCGGGGTCCTTGTGTGGCTCCTTAAGCGAGCGTGAAATTCCATTGGAATTTTCCGCAGAATAACGAAAACAGCTGTAATACAGTAACTTACAGCGGTGTCGAATTCTACTGCCGTACGAGGTATTTAAATGAAGCCTCCCCTCGTCACTGGCAGGCCTCAGGCCTCACTGGGCGTCGCCTGCTTCACACTGAGGGCCTTGTCCTGGCATCGTACCCGAAGATATGCCAGGTGTCAATGTTGTTCAGCACCCTGAAGTCATAATCCGTGTTCTCAATATCACCAGGATGTGTCAAAGTTCGTCATTTTTCTTTCATTTTTCGTCATCGAATGATGTTTACGAGGATCACTGGCACTTCGCAGCGGCCGGCTCTGTGGCCATATTGTACGATCATGGTAAGTAATCTGTGCTCGGTGCTCTCGAGAATACCATTGACCGTATACATAGTTATCACGCTCGATCAAGAGGTGATTGCATGATGTATCAAGTCTCTTTCAATACCTGTACTGACTGTATGGTCAATTGTTAAGGTCGATCACGTCTGGGTAATCATCGATCATCTATGCCTCATATTTTTTGACCAAGCGATAATTTTATCTATCACAGAAGCATCCTATCTCCTTTGGAAGTGTCAACTACGTTGTGGTACGTTTCAAGAATCAAGATGTTCGCCTGGTGCTCATCTCTAACGGCATATCTACTCTACATTCCAGATCCGTTATATTGGTGATGTTATGGCCATGTGAGTCTACATGCGGCGCCCGTTGTAATGATATTGCTCACTACGGTTAAATTTTCAGCTTGAATTTCATCAGTAAGTGATATTTATATGCCGCCTGTGGTACTTTCTGGATCCTACACAGATTTTCTGGGGCAGGGAGTCCAAACTGTGATCGTACGTGAGCATTTTCTTGTACTTTTTCTCTTCTGACTCGGATGACCTGATAGTTGTGAGTTCCTTGTCACCACCCGAGAAACAAACCCATTAACTCCTCCAAATGAACAACGTTTCAATCAATTAAAGTTGTGAGTAAACATCAATCATGTATTCCTCCTTTCTCCTCAGTTTCGTCCAAGGCAAAATCTACTTCTTATTCTTGACATGGTCGTTCGTTCTGTTAATATTCTTGGTCGGACGTGCGTCCGAAATCCTTGTTTTCTTTGCTTATATCTGACCCTTTTTCAAGTGGTACTCCAGGCTCGACTATATGCCCTGTACCAACGATCAAGATTCATCCTCGTCGTCATAGTTTTTGTTTGTATGTCTAGAGTTGTGGCGCTGGCGACTATCGTGGGTTTCCTTGACATGTATTTGCACAGTACGTCCCTGCACCATATTTCCCCCCTTTTTTTTGCTACTCGCGAGGCCACGTGCTAACTGCTCGGCCGCAGTGACGAACGAGATTATCACGGGGTCATACATGTGTGCCGACGAAAAAGCCCCATCCTTTTATCGGTTGTACATACTTTGGTTGCCCGCGATCGTGTGCGACAGTGTATTGTGCCTACTGGCGTTGTGGCACGGCATCCGCACTTGGATGTCGGGACATCGTATCAAGGGAAAGAACACAGTGTTTCTTGCAGACGTCCTCGTAAAGGGAAACGTGGGGTATTTTCTCTGGTGCGCACCACCACCTACTTCATCTCGACTTAAACGATGACGCTGACATGACCGAACATTGTGAACCATGCATGCGATAGCGTCATCCTCGCCAGTCTCATGAACATCATTATTGGGCAATTCCTTGGTGTACGTAGTATCTCATTCTGATCACTCCCACGGCATTCAAACATGCACTGAATCGAAATGTGCATCAGATCACATGGACGAAGGTCTCAGAGGCATTTCCATCACCGATACAGGTAGTGATCGGTTGTCGACTGATCCTCAACCTCCGTTCAACCCTTGCGCGCAACACAGAGGAGAACCGTCTCAGTTTGGACCTCGAGACGGCGGCCTTTGCTCTTCCGGACATTCACTCCGGGACCACCTTGATTCCTTGAGTGGTGCCATACGTGCCTGAGCCCCGAGCCCCGTACCCTGCCTCTCTGATCCTTAGCGCGTACACCTACTTTCTAGGGCAAGGAGTCCAGATTATAATCATATATATACTTTTGCGTGGATGCTGCAGTCTGTACGTTGAACATGGCAGCAATGCTTAGCAGCGCTGTTGCCCTGGTGAAACCAAAACAAAAGTGATCTGATCGATCGATCCGGGTCACGGGTCACGAAGGGCATGCTTATTACCACCCCTGGGATGTGCCTGTGGACCCCCTGAGCACTGAGTACCCAACACCGTAGCGACAGGTCTAGACATGGCCAACAATATACGTACAGCATATCAACCAGTATCACAGTTCCTGGCCTAACGAGTGCCCAGAGCTGACAACAGGGTATGCGAACGTGTGGATACAAGTCGCACAGGAACTGTAGCGACGGTCAAGGCATTGGGTTCCTCAGCCGTAATGAACAAGGTAGCTGTCCTTCCGGGAGTGCGAGTGGTGAAGTCGTCGTGCTCCAACGAACTTTCAGACTCAAACTGAAGCGGTTCGTTGGGAGAAATGTGGAACACCCGGTACACGTACGTGACCAGGACGAGCAAATTGCAGACGACCAACGCCGATGTCAACTTCAGGTTTTTTCGGTTAGCCGTTTGCGAGCTACGGATAGTGGTGGGAAGAGGGATACCTCAAGGTTAAACGCCACGAACGTAATGGTCGCGGTTGCTACCATTTCGCAGATCGCGTGGAACAGGGAAAACATCGACATGATTGCGCTCGACGAAAGCAAGGTCAAAATCATTCGATGTTGCCGTCGGGGGAGATTGACTCTCCAAAAGAGTTTCAGAGACAAGACAACCAAGGTGCCGTCTGAGACTAAGTCGGCTAGCGAGAAAGGAAAGGTCAGATGTCGATGACGGGGTCGCTCGTCGATCACATACATCTTATCACCTCGAGGAAGACTATTGGTTCCGAAAAGACACACGTTGGCCGTTCAGCTGCAAGCCCCGGTATTGGTACAGGTGACATGTTATTGAGACACCACCATGTCTTCAATACGATCAAAGTCATCCAAAACGTAACAAAACCGATGGCAACAGTCCGTGAAATGGTACGGATGAATGACGAGGGCGGAATAACCCGGATGATTGAGTAGAGAAGACTCATGCGAACAGCCCTAGTCAACGTACTACAGTGTCACTTGTCAGAGTACCACACATTGCAAGGCAAGAGTTGCATACCATACTGCGCTCGTGAAAGTACTTGATGTTATCCAACTAGCGATAAGCGCCGCCTCATAGTCAGCTGCTGGCCGAACTCGTTAGTGCAACTCAGTTGAACTGATGGAGCAAATAATCTTGCCAGGCGCACAAGAAATGAACTGGCTAACGAAGAATGTCGTCCCGAACACGAACACAACCGGTGACCGCCCATGCATCTTCGCACCAAAATCGTTGTATGTGCAATCGAAAAAACAAACGAAAGAGCGTGGATATCATCACCAAACTGCAACTAGTGTGGGCAGAGAGATAAACGAAATCTACCCAAGGACATCATGGCCCAGGATTGCAAACTCACTGAATAGCGCTCTGGAATCGACCGACATCGTTGAAACACCGTCTTCAGCGAAAAAGCCTGTCCAATTTGTCAATTTGTCAAGGGTGCATTCAATTCCGTTCCCATGTTCGAAGTTTCAATGACCTTCGAAACCTTGCTAAAACCCGTACCTTGATCATTTCTTTCTGACTGGTGTTGTTGTGATACGTAAGGAATTAGGTTACAACGTCAACCTGGTGGGAGACATGGTTCCTAAGGTTATTGCCCTGAGAAATTCAGGATTTGAATGCCATAGTTTATATAATGAGTTGCGCATCGACTTGACGTTGAACTTGATTCCGATACGATGGTCTGCCAGTGGCCTGGATCTGAGGTCTCAGGCCTCAGGTACCGACCCATCATGGCCGCTGAGCGCTGAGCGCTGAGCAAGCACAAGTAGGATGGGAGAAATATGCACAAACAGGTCTATAATATTCATTAATATTCATTGATGACTAGGACTAAGAAGACTTAAAGACTTGTGCAGTGGGCGTGTCTCAGTGACCGAGCCCTTCGGAACAACTTTATACGAATACAAAATCTACTTTCCCCGAACCATCTAGCGTCGCCATACTGTGTGGCACTGCGATCATGGTCAGATGCATGACGCGCTCGCCTCGGATTTCGTGGACTCTCCATCTTGATTTATTCGAGATGAGTGACCGGAAGAAGCAGGTTCTTCGTCGATGTGATTGCGTATGACGGTATTTTGTTTCCACTAGTACTAGTGCGATAAAACGAATGAGCTGTATGTACTGAAAATGTCACAAGAAGTGATGATGGAATGAAGCCAGCGAGCAGGGTGGCAGAAAAGTGGATTCCAGAGTGCAAATACGAAATGGGAATAACCTCTTGACGCTTCCGTGATGCAGCGGAGTGGTGAGTCGGAGACACTCGAGCCTACTATATTACATAATAATCTGCTGGTCTACAACTTACGTCAACAAGTTCACCAAACCCGCGGTTGCAACTTATCTTGTTCACAGCCTGCCTGCGCACCAGGGTGTCCAGCTACCCGGTCACCGGCACTGGGCGCCTGGAAAATTACCATTGGACCTAATCATATTCCGTGGGGACCAACAATGAACCTTATCTATTATCAGTCGACGACTGACGCAATTGGTATCATTCGATAAGGTTATGGGCGTCGTCCTAAAATATGCTAGTCATACTTGCCTCGTGCAGAGGCTCTGACAATGTCAATTTGTCAAAGGGCAGTTCATTACGGAATGGCTGGCGGTCGGTCGGAGCGAGTTGGACTCATCTTGGTAAGTCTGAGGTGCGCTCTCTTCATATTTGGTCTGAACGGAAGTTCGCAGCGGTGGTTTCGAATTGAAACTGTGGCAAAGTCACGGTATCTCAAGCCTTAAAATACAAGATTTTCGCCCCATCATTGCTGACTGATATGATCAATGATCAATGAGTCTCCAACGGGTATTCATTCGTTACGACCGAACACCGGCCTTCGCGCTCCAGGTACATGGGCCCGTCGCTCCATACATAGTATGGTCGTGTAGAGTCAACAAATTCCGACGTGTCCGGAGCAGTTCTTTGCTTCTCTGTGCGATGCACAGGTTGATAGTCCCGCTAAAATTTGTCTTCCGAGGGCCCTCTCAATTGGAAATGGGAATTCTCGTTCAATGGTGGACCCATGAGACACGCGCCACTGTAGGGAGTCAGGGACATAGAATGTAACATTGAGGGAAACATTGATACCTCGTTGTTTGTCCCATCGAGTTATCCATTGATTTCAAGGATGCGCAAGGTATTCTTGTTAGAGGTGTAGGCTATTCTGGCTTATCTCGTTTGATTGCCCAAGTTTTTCAGTGCTAATGTTCGCTTTCTGCTCTGCCATTCTCATGCAATCGTACGAACTATTTCCTATCGATCCGTATCTTGCACGCTTAAAGCAGGAGTCAGCAATACCAAGAAGCTGTGAATGGCACTTGGACCTTCATATCATTCGGCTGTGCGTTAGGATTTTCCACGCGAATAATAACTTACTGATCCCGTGCAATGTCGCTCAGATTGACATATGGGGATATACCTGGTAGACCTGTCCGCTCTGCGGGCCAGTACAACTTTGAGAACCGTTCGGACAGCTTTTTCTTCACAAGTTGTCTAGGTCAATCGGTTTGGACGATAACCGGGATACGGAGACAATGCGACATATAAATAACTCTACTAAAACATGGGTTGGCAAGACCAGAGCACCATAGGCGATTCACGCTGAAGTACCATGACTGTGCAACACTCGCCCCTTGATCTATCCGACATCGGATATCACCTCTATACCGTATTTTTATACTTCAAGAATGACATCCTGACTGCGATCATTCCTATGGTAAGCTTATGGGGTGAGACCTGTTGCTGTTTGTCTCACAATTTGCTAGACATTATTCTCTATTGCCTCGGCACCGCTTTGTAGCCCTGCCCATATCCTCCCTACATTTTTGTGGATTTGTTTGCATTTATTGCAGTTCGACATTGCAAACCAGATCAAGGGGGTAGAGGAAGACAAGGCGAACAAACCAGATAGGCCGATCGCGGCTAGGAGAATTACGGTTCACAACGCGACGATTCTGCGGTGGATCACGGTACCGCTATGTCTGGCATACTCCTCCCTATTCAGCATTCAGTTGGTGTTTTTGAGCCTCGAGCTGCAGCTGTTTATGTATTGGTACAACGAGATGAACGGCGATAGTCACTGGCTATCAAAAAACGTCGTCTTGGCCTTGATGTACGGTTGTGCGGGACTCGGAGGCACCCTGGTCGCAAGTACGTTCATATTTCGTTTTCACTGTCAGTATCGATAATAGACTTACGATCCCCTCTTCGCTCTCTGTGTGGAACATAGGTCGTGATCCCTCCAGAGTCAGCGAGTCAGGGAAACTTGCCGTTCAAATGATCACGCCAGTGTTTGCCTCGACTGTACATTGCCAAGACTTCAAAGACGAAGAAGGCGATCGCCTCATTGGCCGTTGTACTGTTCCGATCAAGTTTCCCTTCGGCTCCCGTCTGGTCGCGGGGCTTGGAATTCCCATGTGGTCTTTCTCCCTCTGCCGCATCTGGGACATCGACTGGTTCTGCACACTCGCCTTCGTCGCATATGGGTGTGTCGTCGGCGCGAGGTTCTGGTTCTTGCGGACACGCGACGCTGACAGATTGTCATGCAAGTACTACAGCGTGAGTGCTCCGTTTCAAAACAAGTCCACTGGCCATTTCAGTGCTGATACCGATGGTGGCGCAATTGCCGAAATATCTTACAGGTCTGGTTCTCGCTTCAGCACCTGTTCCCGGGATACTGTAATTATTTCCATGACGGAGACGGGGTTCGAAATGAGGAGTTGCTGCAGAAAACGTGGGATACGTTTTCGGGCATATCGCCTTGGGTATGACGAAAAGAAAGAAAAAAAGAAGAAAAAAAGAGTGTGATCATATCGATAACTGGGTCTAAGTTCACAGACACAGGCGCCTTACCATACGACAGCTGCATATCCATTATCCCTTATTTATTCATTTGAATCGGTTCCATGTATTTTTTACATATTTTTACTGATCACACTGGAAGCAGGGACAATTCTGACACAAATTTAGACATGTCTTATCGAAAATCTATCAGCGGGCCATGCTGTCGATTTATATACCAGCTCAGTCGATGCGGGCAGAAGGAATTGCCCGTAGACCCACATACTTCGAGTGAGAAAGGGAACAAAACCATCAGCTGCTAGACCACTTCGCCGAGAGAGAAAAAATAGCTCAGTTGATATGGGGTAAACGTGTATCTCAAAGTCGGGATGGGGTAGTGAGAGTGGTTGGAATGGTTGGCACGGAGACTCAAAGTTCGGGTCAACTTGAACGAGCAGATCAGTGCTCAAGCAAGCCATATGTTGGCAGACCGTGATGAAATGCCTGCCAAATCTATTTCCGCTGTCGCGTAGAACATTTTTCATTTCCCCCATTCAGAATCAATGATTACAGGCCCATGCAATGATATTTTTGACTTTCCAAGTGTTTGACATCCACCCATCGTTCAGCCAATTGACTGATATTCTGATCTTCATCAACTGATTGATTATGAGAAGTCCACGCGGAGTTTCGAATGTGGTCAGATAGTGGTAATCGCGAGAACAAGAGTTGGGGCCTTCGCTGACGCAGTCCATGGAAAATAACGAGGGGAATGTGAGTCCGAAGGCCCGAGGAAAACTATCTCGGTGGCAACCCAACTCAATTTCCAACCTGTTCAACGGCGTTGGGCGGAGTTGGGAACGTTAAAGTTCAGTCGCAAATCTCACGGTGCCAACTCGACTGCCACCGAATCAATTTTGAGGGTTGCCTTCCAACATCGCCGCATGTCGACGAGCTCAATGTGGGTCTGATAAGGCCAGCTTAGCAAGAGTTAATTAGCTGAGCCTTCCTTTTCGCGACAAAGTTACGTTCGTTTCTCAGGACTAACAACATGAGCGTCCGGGTGAACAATTATTCGCGTGCCGGTAGGGCGCCTCCTCTACAGGAAAGGTCGGCAAGCATGGGAGAAACTGATGGCGGCTTCCGTGTGTGTCCAGCGCACCGCTTGTAGGTGCTTCACCATCCGCCGCGCGGCGTCAAAATCTAATACACTCAGCTGAGTGACAGGAACCTCGTGGGAGGCAACGTTCCAAGCAATCATTTGTTTTACTTGATCATTGACAATATTTCTGGCATACTGTTACCTGCAGGCTCGAATGCTCCCGCCCTCGCTCACGACGATGCAAAGGTCTCGTCATCATGATGTTCTCGAGGAAATAACGGAGGTAAGGCGATCATCGATATGCGGGCAGGGCAAAGCTGTGTTAGATGCAACAAACTACTCATTCGTATTCATTGGCAGCGTCATGCAGCTCCTCGAAGCCCAATACCTATTACGGCAATTGGCACAGGAAATCATTTCAATCCTTGTGACGAGGTCCGGGTAATTGCCGATGGGCCGGTCAGGCAACATTCCGCTTGTCAACCCCTTGATCAGCGGATAGAACGTTCTCTATTTCGTTCTCCTTCGGTTGAAGTGAGACGCCGTTCGAAAACATGCTTCAGCGCTTATGCTACTAGGGGTCGCTTCAGGCGATAACCGGAATGTAACCATAAACCAGAGATATAAATGCGCTCTGATATCTGAGCCAAAGCGTACAGACACCAACAACCGATTTATCCACAGCCGACTCATCTTGAAGCATTATGACCGTACGACCTTCACGCCTCAGCATGTCTGATATCAAATACCACCTTTATACTATGTTCCTTTTTACAAAAAATGACGTCTTGACTGCGATCATTCCAACGGTAAGCATCATCATCTCAACGTCGCCGCGTCGCCACTCAATTTATGGACTCCTAGACATTATTCTCGATCGCCTCAGCACCGCTGAGCAATCCCCTTCACCTCCTGCCCACAGTCGTGTGGATTTGGATTCATATCCTTCAGTTCAATATTTCAAATCAGATCAAGGCCCCGGAGGAAGACAAGCTGAACAAGCCACACAGGCCACTTCCCGCAGGCAGAATTTCTTTGCGCAATGCGACGATCCTTCGATGGCTCATGGCCCCGCTCTGTCTTGCATACTCCTCGCTTTTCAGCCTCCAGTTGGTGTTTGCCAGCATCGAGATGCAACTGTTTACCTTTTCGTACAACGAGCTCGACGGAGACAAGAACTGGCTGTCGAAGAACGTCATCCTCGCTTTCATGTATGGTTGCGTCGAACTCGGCGGTACCCTGAGTGCAGGTGCGCCATCAATTACTACTCAACTCTTTTCACCTATTCATTCTGCTCACGATATATTTACAGGCTTTGACCAGTCCAACATCAGCGAAACTGGAAAGCTCGCGATCCAACTGACTATCGCCGTTTTTGCCTCCACGGTGCACTGCCAAGACTTCAAGGACGTCGAAGGAGACCGCATCACCGGCCGCCGCACCGTCCCGATCATGTTCCCCATCGCGTCTCGTCTGGCAGTCGGCCTCGGCCTCCCGGCCTGGTCCTTCTTGCTCTGCTGTATCTGGGACATTGACTGGTTCTGCACGCTCGCTTTCGTCGCCTACGGGTGCTTCGTCGGCGCACGTTTCTTGCTCTTCAGGACGCGTGATGCGGACAAGAGGTCATGCAAGTACTACAGCGTGAGTATTTCCTTCTCCCCCTCCCCCCTCCAATCCTTCTAGGCCGAATCATGCGTCGTCGATGACGAGTGCGAGGCCTGTCTGCTTGTCACTCTTGACGGAGATTGTATACTGATACCGACCGCGTGTCTGTCACAGGTTTGGTTCTCGCTTCACCACCTGTTACCGGGTTACTGGAACTACTTCCATGACAGCAGCCAGGCCCGAGGCGGGGAGTTGCTGCAAAAAACCTGGGACATGTTTTCCGGCACGCCCCTCATGCAGGGGTTTTGAACAAGAGATGACACTTAGTCAGTAGGCGCGGACGTCGGGTGAGCCCACCGCAAGGGTGGAGGCCTTTTCCGACGGCTATCTTTTCTAAACTGGCTTGGACGTCGCAAGCGAGGTGATCCCGCGAGAGTTTGAGGGATTCGCAATTTCTGTCGCATCTTCAGTTAGAAATCTATCAAAACGCTAGCTCATCTATTTATTTTTCCTTCCCCTAATTCCTTTTTTTTTTTCACTGTTCTTGTATCACACCCATCAACATTTTCCCATGCTGTCTGTTGTATCCCGGATTACCCATGTGTCGCCTTACTCCTCTACTTACTACGTTGCTACAAACCAATCTCAATAGTACTACAAGTCGTACCAGTACTAGCTGTCTCGTATTTATACAACGAAAGTTCGAAACAAAAAATGGAAGGAGTTAACCAAAGACCGCAAAAAGGACAGATTCCAGACAGAAACGTTTCCCTCCCCACCACCAGGTTATCCTTCTCGTCGAGACTATGCTCCCCTGGCTCTCTCCATCCCTAGCTCATGCTCATATATCTCATTCGACGACCATCCACGTTACCCATCCCAACAAGCCAGCTAATGCACCAGCCCACATTGCACTGACCCTTGGACCCACGATTCCTGATACGCCACCAAAACCACCATTCGTCAACCTCGCCCCGCTCCCATTCACGCTCTCCGTCGCAGTCGGCACCGGTGCAAGCGGCACCCCTCCAATCCCAGTACCCCTCGCAGGTGGGAGCGAAGAAGGCGCGGGCTCCACTATCACTATCAAACCCGGGGAAAACGGAAATCAACGCAGGTAGTAAATGAAGTGTGATAAATAAAGATATTTATAAAAGGACAAACTTGCAAATCCTTCATGTTCCATCTTGGCCCGCCGCTCCTCTTCACACAGTTGCTTGTCCGCATCGAAGTCGACCGTCGAAAGTAACCCTACCCTTGGCGGATTTTGGGACGGTCGCGTGAGCGAACCATAGTGAAAAGCGGCCAACACGCTGGAAATGCACACGTGCGGAGTTAGACGTTCGTCGATCACGGGACGCAAACAGATGTCGGATACCCGAAGGCTTCCGTCTGAAAAAAAAAAAAAAAAACGGGGGCGTCGCGCTCCCGTACAAACGGGTCAACATATCAGATAGCCCAGCTGTCTGGGTCCCGATCAAACCAGATCCTCCGCGACCACAAGCCGATCCAATCAAACGGCATCGTTTCATCCGCATTAGGTCCACTAATTTTGACGGCGTGCGTCGGCATATTGCGCACGCACCCCGCAACCAGATCATCCCTAAAAATGAAAAGCGAGACTCACCCTTTCAGAAATGGATCCCCCAAGTTCCAACTATACAAGTACCCAGAACCACCCCAGACGGGCACGTCCGTCGGCGCCACGTTGGCTGAACAAATGCTGGGATCTCCTGGGTGAACTTGGCTGACGAAATCGCGAGGGTCCACAGGAAAGAGCTTCCCGCCAATCTGAAAAGCCAAGTTATGTGGGTTCGAACAGGCGAACTGGCTGCCGCCCAGGATGCTCTCGATCTGGGCGACAACGTCGGGCGGACCACGGATGAGTGAGTTTCCCTAACAACACCGTCATTGACCGTGTAACACATGATATAAACAACAAACCGTATCGATCAGGGCTGAGAGAGAAATATACGGAGACGTCGATTTGGACCTCGACAACTTGACGCCATCGAACCATACATCATCGAGCGGGATCTCCCACGCTACCGGGTACACCTACACGTCAAAATACACATGAATAGTCATGAAAATCGTCGTCGCTCGTATCAAACGAACCTCTCCAGCAGCATCCGACGGAGGGTTCAACCCACCCTGGGACGTTGGATATCCACGCACGCTCACCCAGGTCAAGCTCTCGCTTTCCACAGTCGGCGGAAGCTGACCAATCGACAACATCCCTTCGTTGCCTCCAATCTGTATTGCATCCCGTTGGAGCGTTATCGAGAACATCGGAGAGTCCAACATCCCCTGAGCCACGAGCCGTGGGATGAGCGGGCCATAGCTCGTAACGGACGACTGGAGTGCGGTCGTCGTCGTGTTGGTCGACTGTGGCATCGAACGTGTGAGCGGCGTTCGCGCGTTGTCTCTCGGACCCAAGCTATTTCCATTCTTCGGGAACCACCGTGCGGCTAGCCAGTGGAAGGTGGTGGAGTTGTCGTCAATAACTGTAGGCACGTCGCGAGCTACCACCGCACTCGAGCCGGTGTTCTGACTCTGAAACAGATCGTTCCAGACGAGGCTGTACAGGCCCTAGAATCAGCATTACGCCCACAAAACCCTTCTCCAAACTCTGCCCCCGCCCAAACAAAACACGAATATATACACACCTATTGAAAGGGAACCCGAGCCCAAATATACCGCCAGAGCTCGTCTGAACGACGGACGTGTTCGTGGAATTGATCGCGGCAAAGTACTGGTTCTGCAGCCCCAGCCCGGCTATGGAGACAAAATCGGACCCAATGGGGCCTTGTGCATACGTTCCCGTCCTCGAATCACCATAGGTCAGCGTTGCATCCAGTTGCGCGGGATGGAAACTCGCGAGCGGGTACCGCGGGACGTTGTTGGCCGAACACGAAGCTCCTTGGCAGGAATCAGACAAGACCCATAGATCGGAGGACCCGGTGTCTTTCCACGAGAGAGGGAGAGAACGTCAAATTCAAAACACAACAAACCTGGGAACCGACAAAGTGGCGGTTCCTTACCCAATATGACGGGTATATGCGTCCCGCCGACCTGAATCAGGATGTTGTACGTTCTGGAGATACATATAGTTGTGGATCAGAACCAGAAGAACACCTCAAAAGCGAACTGTTACATACAGGTCCTCGTAGTCGCCAAGGCCGGTGGATCCCGTGCTCACGGAACGCCGCTGTTTGTTCGACGCCGACGCAGAGAAGGATCTTCTGACGATGGGGACATGGACGCCTCCAGAGGTGAGCTTTGTGTCCTCCGTCGCGTAAACCTGGTAGAAGCTGAGAATCGATGATAATATAAGCGGCATAAAGACGCGTCCTGTACGATGCCGCATTGCAGCGTAACGCAGCGGGAAGCGTTCTCTGGTTGGTCCTGAAATAAAGGAACGTGATGGTTAAAGGAACGAATGGTCAGTGTTGCATTCCGTCCAAACGATTATAACAACTTCTTTGGCATGTCACTCAGGTTTACGCAGTATATCAAAGAGCACGTGACAACGTGGAGCGGGGGCCCGGCCTTGTGCGTAGTAATCCAGTCAGTGGTCTTGGTTGACTTCATTGTATTGCAGCAAGCCGTGAATACTGAAGGTCGAAGAACGAAAGCCAAGAAGAAACGACGAAAAAGAGAACAAGAGCCTGGCGGTTACTCGTACAGGATGGACCAAGTGAGCCTATAATCGCAATGCATCACGGCGTCGTGACCAGACTTGCGCCGCTACCAAGATGAACGTATAGAGAAGATTCCCTCGACTCAGTCGAGTGCGGTCCCATCGTGTTGTAATCAGAAGTAAATATCGTCGAAACGTCGACAGAGCCGTCCCCGAGCATGCTCATCACCTCCGCCGGAGACGACATGTACATGCTCGGGTCCACTTCCATGCTAGCGGCGGCCGTATCCAAAAACGAAGGCAACGTAAGCGATGAGCGTCGGGCACCGAGATAATGACCAGCTAATCCGTCCGCAGCAGATGTCGGAGTGAACGGCTGAGCACTTGTGATGCCGACAGCCGGGTCAACAAAGAACTCGGACGGTGAGAAGGCCTCCGGACTGCTGTGGTGGGAACTACCGTCGCTCCCAGTCCCTTTTGCCATGCTGGGGGTCTTTTTTCGCACGGGTCTTATCCATGGAGGTCGCGTGTTCGCTTGCTCCTGGGAGTCGGAGCGGGACGGTTCAAGTGGTATCTGGGTGACTGATCCAGGGTTGAGCGCTTGAGCCATAATAATCAACGCCAAGGTACAGGACCAACTCACGTCGGCAAAACTCCTCCATCAGGTCACCTGACCGCTGACCGCATACGTACCTGCCGCTAAATCGTCGCAGCAACCCGACACAGGACCGAAGAGTCTCGAGCGCAGGTTGAATCAGTGGTTGGAGTTTTTCGCTCTTGCAACCAATGAGTACGGCAAGGAGAGTGCGTCCTGCTTGTGTCAACTGATGGATAACGTGAACCCCATCTGCAGAACCGGTGATCGGTTGGCCAAATTGGACACATATAGAAGTTGGCTCACAATACGTCATCAGACCCTTGGCCGCGACTTGCATGTAGGACGAGATAACCTGTATGGCACACGCATGAGCGGCGGCCATGGCTTCTCGCTCAATGTCGCTCGGCTCTTCCTCCGTCGAGCCGTTGTACGTCCTCTCCGCCACGAAGTTGGAGAACCGGTGCCTGTGAATCAACATCCGAACAACCTGCTCAGCGCAATGGAGGCGCACAGCCTGTGTGACCCTGATGACGTCCTCGCTAGCCAGTGTTTCGGACGTATGAGCCCAATATGGTGGTATGGATCGGTGTATCTTGTCCAATAAGTCTTCTTCTTCACGTAGGTCCTTTGGCCGTGTGTGGACAGAGAGCACTGCAGCGGCATGCAGCAAAAAAGGCGAAGAGTCCCCGGTTCGATGGCGCGGTGGCGGAATATCTAACACAGATTCCATGACGACCATGATCCGCACCACTGCGACGTACGCGCTCATTCGACTCTCTGTGCCTATAGGCTGTGATAACACGCCCTCGTGAGTCACGAATTCGTCATCAACAACGGCAGGTTCTCCAATGTCGCAATCCCGGATGCGAAGCATGGGCGGTTTGCCAAAGTGTGACGAGAGTTGTTTGTCCCAGACATACACGCACCAAAAGGTGCGTTTGCGAACCTCGTCTTCGATAGGGTCGAAGAGATCATATGTGTCGGCAGAGCGGTGTAAACCAGCGTCTATCGAGATGGTGATGGCCTCTGATAAGAGAGCGGCAGCCTTGGAAAGCTTTCCTAGTCCCACTGCGTAGACGGCGGCGATCAGGTACGCCTGGATGGTGTAAAGTGTCGGGCGGTCTGCGATCGGGAGCGTACGGAGGCGGCCGAAAAGTTCAAACCACTGCGTGCCTGCCGAGATCCCCTCACTTGGATCCGACCGGACACGAGGGTCATCAATGTGGCGTGAAGCAAGACAGCAAACGGCAACGACAAAGGCAGCAAATCCGGGTTCGGCCCATTTTCTAGGATTGCCATAATCCTAAAGACTCGATAAGCTAAAAAAAGAACATGACGGGAAATTCGACGAACCGCAAGAAAGGTGGGAACGTGTAAAAATGGCAGTAAGTAATAGGATGTACACAAATAGCACTGCACCAAACTGACAATAGAACGAGTAAGAATCCCATTTCAAGATAGAGCGAGGGGTAGAGATCACCTGTCCATCAATTCCGGGACGATGTATGAGGTTATAAGCCGCCAGAGCGTCTCCGGGTTGACGTCAGTTCGCCTGGGTGTTCTGTTTGGAAACCACGTAGGGGAAGGTGATTGGTTATTAGCCCAATTCGGATCTGGAGTACCGTTCTCCTTCTCAGACTTGACTGGAGAATGTTGCTCCAATAGGAGGTCGAGAAGAGGTAGACCAGAAGTTTCCCCCTGCCATCTTGTGTACCCCTCATCATCGAAATAGAGATAAGAGGCATGTATTCTGGAACTCTCTTCGAAAGAATGGTCGGCCGCAAGCCCATTCTGAAGGTGAGGTGATTGTCCTACGATGGAGCGAAATATCGTAGTTGGACTGTCCTGCCCGGGGGAACCCTTTTGGGGCTGAGTGGTAAAGTGCGTGGATGGATTTGTAAGTGGGAACACGTGGAGGGACGGGGGAGGGACACCCGAGGGAAAAGAGTGGTCTATAGAAGCAAACGTGGATAGCGGGCTCGCGATATTTTGATCTGGTGTGAGATGATGTGGAGGACTCAAGCCCCCGGCGACAAAGACGGCGGGAGGGATGGCTTGGATGAGGGTCTCGAGCTGGTGCATCCTATCCTCAAGGGTAGCGGTGCGTCTGGGATAGGCGGATAAGTGTCGGTAATCAGTGTGTCTGCGTGTACGTACTTTGATTTGTGAGGATGCGTTCGCTTCCCTGGCTCCTCAAAGGTGCAGGGTGAATTGGCAGTCAGGCAAGCCTGGCAAGGATGACCTTCGTCGCATTTGATCCTCCTGCGCCTGTGCAAGATATGAAGAGGACACGATCCGAGGGGCGCTCATAGATACCTACCTGCAGCGATCGCACGCCCTGGAGGAGGGTCTGAGACAGCAGGCGAAGAAGAGGGTGATATGACTCACCTGCTCAGCTTGAATCTGCGCTCCTTGAGGATGGAAGACGAGGGTTTTTCCTGCGGTTCTTGGGCTGGAGACATGTGCTGTGGCGGACAGGGATCAGAAGGCAAGTTGATGCTGAACAAACCAGAACGCTTAAGTATCAGCGCAACTAAGCATCAGGCCAGCCCATCATGCAATCTCTCTGCCGGGCCGAACCGGAATATTCCGTACCTGGGCCATATATGATTACGACCGAGGCAGTCCGTGGCACGTTCCTGAAACAACCGTGGCACTCTCAGCTTGTCCAAGCCGTTGCCAATTCTCCTCGAACTCGCGAACCACCGGAAGATCGTCACGATTAAAGCTGATAGAACTCTTCCTTCACCCCTTTTCGTTTTTTTTTCGCGGCGACCTGCTTGTCTGTTCGCCGATCAACTGCGCCCACCTTTGCGTCGAAATCGTCACTGCCGGCGGACATACCACCCTTCCCAAAGGCACCTCTAGTAGTTGGTTTCGAAACTATGCCTGCAACAATGGAAATATGAAAGTGACACTACTGCCGTCCCCGGAAGTTGTTGGGGAGATGGGCCAGGGTTGGCCATGTCACACAAAACTCCGCGGACATTGGGCCATTGCCAGACAAGCGCTGTGAACCCGTTCGGAATGCCCTAGCTCCCTTAGACCGACCTTCATTACGGGTGGACGGGACCTCAGCCCAACAGCTTCGCAGCCCCGTGTGTTGGTCTGGCGACTTGACAAAAGACGGTAACCACGTTCCGACAATGTAATTGCAATTTCGACTCCGGAACGGAAACCGGAGCGTTCTCTGCAAGTCGAACCATGCCAGAATAAGGATACGGTCACCGCGTCGCAAAAAACCCCTACCCCGCAGTCGTAAGGCGTTTACGGGACGGAACTCTCGTCACTACTTTAGTTCCGAATGGAGATGAGTCGGATCATCAGCCACTCGTGGTCGTCTTGGCAAGATTTTTGCGAGAAATCTATTCATTGTCGTTTTCTTTGCTAACTCAGATCGAGGTTATGTGTCCACTCCAAAACAAACAAAGGTATCTTGAGATGTGTGGCCCAAATCAGGTAAAAATACCACTCGAGTGTCGGCGCTGGTCTCTCTGTGGTCCGTTTGATCAATCGCACGTCTATCAACAGATGGGACGGTCGTGATTTAGACCCAGTAAAGGTATATGTGTATGTCAAGACATGATGGAGGCTTGTCATCCGCAAAAACAAACGGTAGGCACTTTTTCTCTTTCAGACGAGTCTCGTGCCTTCCTGGGCCAGAGAATGAATGACGGTTGCAACTTCTGCAAAGAAGTCTGACCCTGCAGTTCATCTTGCGGGTGCTTTGGGCCGGGAGCGCTATTATCGCTCGGACTAACTCGGCTTGTGCCTGACTCGCGCTGCCACTTAGGTGCAATAAATCATGTCGTGCTCTTCACATTCGTGAGATGACGCGGTCCACAGCCCGGCCTAAACCCTTTCCATGAGTGCTTACAAAAACCTTGGAGCATTCTGACAGATGCGGGAACGCACTCAGCCAACATTATGGCATTTTCTTCTTGAACCCTGACTCGTCGTCACTCGTTCCTAGAACATCCATAGAGGCTATGTACATCAAGATCCAACATAAGGCCCCCCTTCGGGAGAACTCGGGTGCGCACACTGACCCTTCCGAAGCGTCTTCGGTTTCCATACCCTACATGGAGCCACGAGGTCGTTCTTCCTGGGCGGAAACCACGGCCAGCTTGGGAATTGGCCCCTGCCACCGAAGAACCGCAAGTACCATCTTCCTTCTCTCACTCAGCTCATCCACGATCTCCAATTTCCAAATCGATCTGTCCTTGGTTAAGTTTTTCGCCCTGCGTCGAAATGCACCGTAAACGACACCCCCGCGATGCGCATTATCGCCTCTTTCCTCCATTCCAGGCCGTCTGAGACGGATGCAAAAAGCTTCCTTTTCTGAAAACGAGAAAGATAAAAACGTGCGTCTCAGGGAGAGTCCATCTCCATTATGATGTCTTCAGCTGCATGGAGACTCGGACCCGAGTGGATCTCGCTGCACTTGATCGATGTCCGGGTTCCAGGATGGGCTTAATTCCACGGAACCAACGTAAACGAGAACAGATCGTGAGGTAATGATGAAGCTGGTTACCAAGCTGCGGCTTCGTTCATATCCCCAGAAAAGCGATCGACAGGCTCTGCTCGACCGCTTTATGATCTCCTTTTAGATGGTATGTGTAAACAGCTGAAGCCCCAAGTCAGACGAGCACATATGTATCTATGACATGAACGTGGAGCAACACGTGTACACCATAGGATCTCACCGAACATCCCGTCGTTATCGTCAAATACGATTTCAAGTCATGGTTTGTTTGTTTTTTCAACCCCTGATTTGCAAATACGAAACCCTGCCATATTATGAATCCGCTAAAAACCATAGATCGTCATCTGTCGTCATTTGAAGAACGAAATTGTGAGTAGCAGGAGGCGAGGACCAGAACTTTGCACTCGTTTTTCCCCCTCTTCTTGTCCCGCCGAAATACCCAAGAATTCTCCTCTTCCGAAGCTGGACGGATGGTACTGACCTCTTCACAAGGATTACGCCCATAGGTAGTTCTTCCTTCCAGATGTAGCATCACCTCGGGGACGCCGGAGTGCACCCACATGTCCCCGATCTCCAAAGCACAGTACACAAGTGCCGGTACGCCTCGTGTGTAATCTCCAAACATATCAAACAGAAACTAAACCATCATCTGACCCCTGAATCTGCTTCTCCGGAAACCAACGTGGTCCGTTGAAGAAGCAAGTCAACTGGATAAGTTATGTCGCCGTCTTATTTCTTGAGAATGGATGTCATACGGAGAGAGAAGAACAGGACGAAAACACAAGAGGAACGGGATCTGTGAGCCCATCACAGACGCCGAATTGCGGTTTGATGCGGGAACTCGTGCTCATGGGAGAGTGTGAAGAGAGGTGGCGGCTTCTATTACCGATATACGGCCAGCTGATCCACAGAATTGCCAGACACCGAGCAACAGCGTTTGCCTGCGCAGAAGTGCCGTGATAATGATAGATGATCCCCGTGGCGAGGCGCTAGTTCTAGCAGACCGCCAACACCACCCCGGATGCGATGTAACAATGTTCTAGAACTCAGGGATGGTGAGCTTTGCGTTTGATCGCCACCTCGATCCTGCATCATATTCCGCTAGAGTCTGGAAACAGATCACAGTCTGCTCGGAAACCACCGCACCGCCAGAGGCCCCGATGTAGTCGATCGATAACAATCAAGATCAAGGCGTCTTGCGCCTATCCGCGACCGAGGGTCGGACTTCGTGAACGACTCGGATACAAATGGGTTGACCGCTTGACAGTCTCTGATGATAAACCTCCACACGTGATCTGCCACAAATCAAATGCTTGGAGATGCCTCGAGGTTGAAAGATATGGAGCGAAGATGAACAGGATATAACTCGGGTAGAGCAGTTCTACAGAAGACTGCGTCACATGCAAGTGTATATCTTCTGTTGAGAAGGGTATGTTCTTGAGTTATTTGAGCTAAATGAAGGTGTCGGAGTGGACGCTATAACCGTTGCACGCGATCAATGGAAGTGGAGCGGACTCTGTACGTGGACTCGAAAAATTTCCTAGTTGTAGTCTTTCAATGAACGAGATCAATGCATAGTCTTCATGGGTAAAGGAACTTGGATGTGGGACGATAGAGTAAAGCCTGCAGACAAACTTATCAAAAACATGGCATGATATCACACTGGTTTCCCACTTCTGCAGAAACGGGAGGAATCTTGTAATTTTGTGGATCTCCGCCGCACGAGTGGTTTATCAAACTATAATCGATCTACATCGATATCATGATCAAGCAAGTAGTGCGGCAGAGGAGCCCGGTAAAAGTGAAAAATCGGGAGAACGCACAAACCGATTTCAGTGTTACTGAAATTGAACCGAGGAGACTTGATCATGCCTGGAAGAACCTGTGACTCAACATCTGACCAGGAATCATGCACCTGTTCTTGTACCTCGGTCTTGTACTGCTTTTAATGATGAGATGATCGGCGAAAATAACGTACTGGTCATGCACTCTGAAAATGAGCGTCAAATTAGCACCACGACGCTTCTGGTAGAATCTGGATGAATTCTAATCCGATGAGGTACTAACCTTCGCCACAGCTTGGCTGCCAAGATCGATGATAGACATACCTTTGGGATCAGTACTAGCGCTCTGTGTGTGATAGTATCTGTCTGCAATCAGGCTAACACTGAGCGGTTCGAGACTCTTAGCCTGGAACGGCAATTGCGCACCTCAACACACTCACAGGATCACGTCTGGGTGGCGACCCATCATTTCACAAGCCACATATTTCTATCAATGCTTGCTCTGGTCCGCTTCTCCCAAGGATGAGATCCCGCACCTGCCAGAATAACCTACGAAAGCCTTGGGTTAGATCAGAATGATGAATTAGATTGCATCCAGACTTTCCACCGCCACAGGTTCAAAGGTGGCTGTGCCAGTCCCTTACTAACCCCATTCAACAAAGAAAAGCTGAAAACCAGTCTGCAACACCTCGGCGTTACTACAGAATAACCTCGGGTTATAAATTGGTGTCATACGTTGCCTACCGTATATATTTCTGATAGAAGGTACTTAGGCCGTCAGAGATTGGAAGCAGCCTCAAGCTGTTGTGGTTGGCACCTTTGGTCTGCGCATACAGATACAATCAAGTACAAATGTCCGACCTGGCAATCCGGGTGTTGATGTCCCTCCATTTTACCTGTCGTGCGTTGGCACTGCTCGGTGAGCGCCAGCGTGGATGTGCAAGCGCAATCGACAATATCCTTGCCGCCAGAATACTTCAAGTTTCAACGATCCATCAGGATCGATCGTTAGCAGACATGTTCCCGAGAACAAGAACAAGGAGATCTTTCCATTGCCGCCGACCGTGTGTTCCTGCAATACAACCTGCTCTTAATACAAAGGTTTTCTTTATTTCTTTCGGAGCATAGCCGTGCGCTTCTCGCTCTATTTCCCGCGAAAAATCTGATGCATTCCATATTGTTTATAGTGCGCAACTCTTGGGCGGCCTCAGATCCGCACAGTTACGAACAATTATAGTACGGTAGCGGAGATCTCTGTCCCGCAATAGACCGTTTGGTGACCTTGAAAAATCGTTCATCCGCCAGACGAATGCGTTCCTCCGTTGCTCGCGCAGAGTCTATCTCTCTCTCGGACCCAGTCCGTGTGTATATACGACTACTTCGTGTTATCTGCCCCGAATTCGATGCGATGATCTAACCACGTGTACTGTCACTCATGCCAACCTGAAACACCAAACCTCCTCTCCATCTGTCCCGAGTTATTGTAACGCCGAGATATCAAAATCTGTGCCTGCCAACTCACAGAGCTCTACAGAATTGCCCGTCGAGTTCAAAATTCTTCAGCTCATGGTGAAGTATTCGTAAATGATGTTTTCCGTACCGTTTATGCTGACGACTTGTCGCGTCTTTCCCACTCTCAATTTACTTGAAGCGTATACTCAAATGTGGCATACACCACCATTTCCAAATGGCAAAGGATGCTATAAGATGCGACGTAGCCTGGTTAGAACGAGCGATTGCAATATCAATGACAACCAAAAGTCTTAAAAACATCCACCGACAGTGTCACGCGGTTCATCAAAAAATAAAATTGGTGCAAGTAACCTGGTGCATTGCATATTTCATGGCACCGAGGGGCCGCATTGATGCACAGTGAAGAAAATGGCACTGGCAATCGCTTACTTATTCTACGCCGAAGGGGATCTGATGGTGATGGCGCTGAGCCGGATTCCTTCCTATCATCAACATGCTGATTCGACTTTGAATATTCTAGGTTACTCGGATCTCTCAGGCTAGAGGTCTAGGATATGCTAGCCAAGCGTGAACAGCGAGAGGTTTCGATAGCGAATAACCGTTACTTGGAACGACCTGATTTGTGGTGAGCATTGATCGTTTTCGGCCTGGCTCACCATCAACTTGGGCCATGATTTGAACTTACATCTTGTGCCTTCACTTCTTGATGAGTGCTGTCCCTGGACTCGTAGCCGAAGGACGTAGTTGCCGGCGCCTCGGTACACCTGGCGACCTCGACACGGAAGGTGATCATACAAGATGGAAGCACTTTAGTGGGTCCATCACCATCTATGAGTGAGGCAGAATGACTGTCGATGTCCATGTTTGCATATTGAAAGTCGGATCCCGGTGACGGTGACGGTGACGTCGGACGTCGTCGTAACACCTAGCAACTATGTTCAAACACGTTCGAACGCACTCCAATGCCAATCACACGTTTAAATACCCGTGAACCTAACCGCAATCAAGTATTCAGTTCTCAAAAAAATCCGGTTTGAAGCAAGGTTCGAGATCAGATCATCCATTGAACACTACCTGACATCATGGACGGGCGCGGCAAAACCCTTGAAACATCTTTGTCGCATTGTTTGAATCATATGGAAACTTACTTTTCGCTGTCGTCTGAAACAACTGTTCACCCTTGATTCTTTTTTTTTTGGGTTCGAGGCATCTCCTATTTTCATGACAAAAATTAAAATCGGACCACCTACATACCTACCCCGGGCCTTTGTGAAACACAGAGTCACTAGTACGGATCCCGCCGCGCCACATAGTAAAGTATACAGCCTGGCCTTTGCATCCTGTATTTCACTACTTGGTGAGCTTGTTTGTACTGGAAAATAGCCCACTTTAGATCAATTGAAAGTATGTGTCCATTCAGATCGACGATCCATTGTGTTCAACTTCGATGATCAGCGGCAAAACAATATATTACGTTACTGCCTGATGATCTCTTGCTTACTAGAGGTGTCAACGCCTTCGCTTAGCCGCGAGTTCCTTGAAGTGGCTGTTCCAAAGCTTCTAGACGGGGTGCGCAGCCCGGTTCTTGTGCCCATCGACTGCTCGGCATGCACCGATGCCTGACATGGAGATGCCAACCAATAATCA
>JBBPPI010000148.1:0-26611 GCA_038091915.1 Leccinum griseonigrum | reverse complement strand
TGACTACTCTCTGCATGACATTGATTATCATATCTCCCAACCTCAGTGTGATGTGGCTCAGTCAATGTCATGCAGAGAGTAGTTACAATTTACATATATATGACATAGATTGACATCTTTTTGAATCATGACTCATATGTCAATTTAAATCAAATGTCTAAAAATGTATCATATATTCCTTAATTATTTAGACTACAAGTCCAAAAAGTGTGATAGATTTTGCAATCAATGTCTTGTAGAGAGTAGTTACAATTTACAAAGCTATGACTTTGATGGCCATATCTTCCAACCTGAGTTTCATGTCAATCTATGTCATATCTTTGTAGATTGTAATTACTCTCTGCATGACATTGATTGACATCAAACTCAGGTTGGGAGATGTTCTGACTAATGTCATTGGGATTTATCTTGCAATTGGACATATCAATTATGCCCTTGACAACTGCTTGAAAGATGGTATTTTAGATCCTCAATATAACTGTGGAAAGTTCTTGTAATTTTTGTCAACACACTCAAAGAAAATAATGGCTGAGCTAGTATGTTATAATATTGATATAAAGGACAATGAAATTTATCTTTGATAAGATGTTATATAACTATATCAATTTGTCACGGTTCCCCTGATGTAGAGGGACTAGAAAAGTGGGAGAAGGCGCGGAGCACGTGGGAGGTGCTACTCTGGGCGGGTTCGGGGGCTAAAGACGAGGCAATGAAGAGGTGAATTGAAGTAATTTCTCACAAGTATGAACGCCGATGGGCCTATAATGCCGCACACACATTGATTGGAACCGGGAGATACCCGCCCGCGGTTGAGCAAGGTTGGAGAGAGAGGGAACAATCTGCCCCCAAAGGTGAGGCTCATTGACGGGAATCTATTGCATGGGTCTGCAAGACGTTAGTGAAGGAAGGGAGACGAAGAAATCGCATACATACAGGTGTAGATTCCTGGGCCGGCAGTCTCAGATGCATCAGTACCACCAAGGAGAATGTGCGACACGGAAACTCGATGAGGGTCCCAAACAATTAGGGTGCAGCCGGTGTCGACGACGGACTTGATATTGGTTAGGCGAGTTTGTCCGTTACCCTCAACGCTATCCATGTTGACCTCCCAGTAACCCTGCCCGACCATGTCAGGGCTGGTGGACAAAGGGAACCCCTCCGTTTGCTTACCTTTTTCGTCACAGGGTGTACGTGAAGTCGCCCATGTATAAACTTGGGTTCGCACCGCCCATGAACAATTCCGGCCCGGGACTGGCGAGTTTGAAGGAGAAGGCAGGCTTGGTGATCATACCCTGAGAAACGAAAGTCTGAGATACGGGTGACGCCTTGTATTTGGAGATCGAATCAAAGGCCATTAAACCATCTGCGGGGAACGGGAACTTGTATAGTGCAAGGGTAGGAGAATATTGGGTGGAAACCCCCAGTGTTTGATCTGACGCCTTCAAGTTGCTCGTCTGTGAGAGGTTACTTATTATGAGAAGAACAAGAGGGGCACATACCGTAAGCCCACCAACAGTAATGTGATCTGTGTACGCCTCTACCAAAACGTTGAACTCACTCTCGTGGCCATACTCGAGGGTGAAGTACCCTCCCAAGACTTTGGCACTCGAGGAAGAGCTGGGATTTCAAATGGTGTGGCCGTCACAGTTCGCAGTACATTTGGGGCCTGGTGAGAAGAGATCACTAACATCCGACTCTTTAGCATGTCATTACAATGGGACTGGACTTGGAACATGCCTTGAGCCGTATCGGAGATCACTGCAAGAAATTATTGGATAGTGTTCACTGGCAGTGACAGTACAAGAAAACTCGCCAAGGAAAGTAGTTTGCGGAGAACCGACAGAAATGCCTCCATACCACATATCATCTTCGTGGTTAGTCAGAGGAACAGTGCCAGTGCCAGCCCGCATTTCCTCTCAAATCTGCAGGATGTGGAGCTCCCATGTTCCTCTCGAAATTTTCGAGACCACGAAGGATCTTACTAAGAGATGCGTGCTTGCCAGTGAGCGGATGCTAAGGAACGGAAGATGACGACGTACACGTTCTGTTGAGCGCGCTTCGATGTTGACAGTCTTGTCGGGATTTACCAATGTTGATCGTTTGGTGATGCGAACCGGTTCCCCGGCCTTCAAGCTTCAAGTTCCTCACAGGTTGTGGCGCTGCTGCGGCCAAGACAACCAGCGCCATGATGGAGATTGTTAGATCAAAGTGCACGAGGATGCACTTGTGAACGGTACATCATGTGGTATGAATTCCCCGTCACCACCCGCGACTGATGGGATTCCGAGTCGGTAAAATGAGCTTGTTTTGATGATCGGAACATCCCGAAGTGACGGAGAACTCCTGTCACGACGAGCACTGGCACTAGAACACACCAGCTATGGCTTTAGCAAGCTCACACCCACCTCACCATGGCCATCTCCTTCGAGATAGAGACGATTCCATTCCCGTCTCCCATCCGTCGTCCTAAAGCGCGACTTCCGCACCGCAGAGTCCCTCCGCAAGGAAGCAAACGACATACTCCCTCACGACGCCCGCTACCTCCACGCAGCCCTGCACGCCATCGCACCGCACCGCCAAAAGAATTCCGCACAAGCAAAGGAGCGCATCGACGCCTTCTTGGCCTGGCCATTGCCCGCGCTCGACTGGCACCAAGAATGGCTATCGTTTTCTGACATCTGGCACAAACCGTTTCGGTCGATGGATTATCTCAACCTTACTCTCGTATATCGCTTCGGTTTCGTGCTTGCCTCCAAGGGGTATCATTCTGGAGACGCAGCTTTGCAAGTCGTCTCAACCCTCGCACACCATGCTCGTCCGTCTGTCGTGGAAAGGTATTTGCGACAAGTGGAAGACGCATTCCGGGATTCAAATTACGACTCGAAGAAGGGCATGGATCCTCCGTCGGATTTGCTCGCTGGCGCATACAGCCTCGCCATCAGAACGTTCGCTCTTGGGGGGAAAGGACGATGCCGCTCTCGTTCTGATCTCGATCGCACGGTCGCGCGGAATGGAATCCGCATACCTGATTTCACGCTCAACATGGTCGCCAAACACGCCCTAGATCGGCAAACGGCTATCGACCGGAGTCAGGCAGCGTATCTTTCATGGTATGTGCAAGATACCACCAGCCATCGCGTCAGCATCGAACGTAAAACGACCCCTACGAAACACGCCGAGGACATCGCGGCGCTGGCAGTCCACCTTCGGCACCGCCATGCGATCACCCATGCCGCCGTCCCCTCACACCCTCCACAGCTTCATAACCTCATACCAAGCCCTCCGAGTCGGTCGCACCCATGCCCTCCTCCGCTCCCTCGCCTACCGCCTCCCGCCGCGAATTCTTGCACATCATTTTTGTGTTCGCACACCACTTTCACTTGGTCGGCGTCCTGCGCAAGACGCGTCAGGGGTCCGCGGGGTCAGCAAGCACGCAAGGAGCAAGGAGCAAGGGAAACCCTTGGGGGTCGTCGCATCCGGTGCCTCTGGCGATGAACGGAAGATTGTGCCCGAGTGCATATCATACGGCACTCGTGTGGGACGCGATCCTGGCGCTGTCGACTAGGGACGAGCAGGAGCGGCTGTATGCGCTCCTGTTGTCGCTCGTTCGATGGAGTCGACAGGTGGGGTGGGACAAGGGCGCTGATCCAGAACAGGCGGGAGCGGGGACACGTGTACGGGTGCAGATCCCCGCAGATGCATTCGACGCTGCGCATTTCTCTCCGTTTGTGTCTTCATGGTCACGCCTGGGGAGTGGACGAGGGCGTGGATTTGCCGAGGCAACACGGGTTGTTGCGGGATATGATGGAGCTCGGGGTCGAACCTACGCTCGTCAGTATGGTTGCGCGGGGTTATGCGCAGCACGGCGGTGCGGAGGTTGTGTTAAGGATTATTGGATCGGATGGAGGAGACGGAGCGTGGTGGCGTGGACGGGGCGGAGATGGTGATGAAGTCAGGGGTTGGGGTCGGAGACATCTATCTTCTTTTCTCCGAGCGATCATCTCACCATGCTTTTCACTATTTACGAACAGAATCCAGCGTTGAAGACTGGTAGTAGTCATCGTAAGGAAGGTTCTGCTATATATGTCGGAAACGAATCGTCGCCTCCCGTTGCGTCTATACCTACATCGTCACCCGGATCCTCGTCGACATACCGCAACCACTTCATTCAACCCTCGCCGACTGAACTCGTCCCGAAGTACGATTCGTTCTTCCAGTGCGTGCGGACAGTTCGTCAACGCGTTGATGAGTGCCATGAACGCTGTCCTGGCTTCCCATATGCCCTCCTCTTCCAAAGGAAACGTCACCTCCGATGCAGCCATCGCGTCCACGGAATCTGGTATCTTGAGCGCCGCCACCAGCGACTGAAACCGGAAAAGCTCATTGTATGCGATCCGGTACTCATACAGGGCGGCCAACACGGCACGGTGGCCCTCGTCGAACGAGACCATGCATATCGCGGTGAGGAGCTCCGCAGCAAGTGTCCTTATCTTGAGTGAGGTCCCATGAAGCGAATATGCGATGTGCGTGACGATCGTCGGGGACAAAAGTACAGCGTCAAACCCGGGCTATCGAGAAGAGAAGATCATTGGCTTTTATCAGCAACGAAATCCGAGTGTATCACAAGCGACGCACCTCGGTGTTTAACAAGACCCTCAAAGAACTAATTGCTTCCAGAAGAACACTGTTCTCGCTGTCAGAAAGAGCCTTTCTCTTTCCGCCCTTTCCGACCAACGAGGAAAGCAGCCCGCTGATGGAAATGATAATGATATCTTCTTCAGCTATGAACGTCTTAATCCAAGGTAGCTTTGCAGTTGACAAATGTACCCGCAACGAGATGAGGTGTTTGGCGAGCATGGAATCCGCGTTTCGTGACTTGCGTATGCCGTCCACATACGCACGAGCCGACGCAGAGTGTTCATTATCTGGGGTCGTCTCGCCCCCCAGAGCCGCCCACCAAGTGCTAAACATACTCCCGGTGGCCTGCGGTTGGATGTGCTGTGCGTCTTCTTCCGTTATCTCAGAAGAGAGAGAAGATCTAGAGACCGTCACGAAGTCAAGTGGTAAAGTCGGTAGGGGGCGAGCTACTCACGACAATGTTGCAGCACATCTTCTTGTAAGAACACTCTTCGCCAACAGAGAGGACGTGACACAGCCCGTTCCTCCATAACCCCATGGAGCTGGAGTCTGACCATTCCCGCCGGTCAGTGGGTCTCACAACAACGGACATATAACTCGACCACTTACATCCGGGACATTTGCTGTTTCTTCTCCGATGACATGGCATGCATGTTCGCCCTGGCATCTCGCCTGACCCCTAGAATGTCCTGATCACAACACCGTTAGTTCGAAGGATTCTCGGCTTTCCTTGAAAACAGAAAAGGTCTCTACTTACCATACAACGTTTAAACTCCTCTGAATCAAACTCGCCGGAGCCGACACTTTCCCCCGTAGACACACTCCCTCCGGTGTTCTGTCGAATCAGCGACGGCTCGCTGACGCTGTTCCGATTCCCGGTAGAGGTCGCGACTACCGCCGAAGTCGACGCAATCGCAGGCGCAGGTATGGGTGCGGGTGCGGGTGCGGGTGCAGACTGAGACCATCCCGCTAACAAACTCGTAAGACGATTCTGAGCAACCGATCCCCGCCACTCGGGAGACCCCGACCCCGCTGCGGTGGGCGCGGTCTGAGAAGTCGCACGAGATCCGCTGGTTGCTCTGCTTCGCGGTCCCTTCCCCTTCCTCCTTCTCCTCCGCTGAGTTGTTGTCTGTAGTCTCCATACACGATGAGCTAATGTCAGTAGTTGCGGAAGAGCGCGACTGGATGGAAGAGGGGCGGGGCGGCTTGCGACGGAACCATGTGTCTGGTATGCAAAACCGTACGGAGGGCGGACGTTCGGATGATGACGAGAGAACGTCGGTCGTACGCGCGGATCCAGGCAGTCGTGTAACTTCTTATGATAATAATCAATTTAGGCGGAGGCGCTGACGCACGGGCAGGGCGCACCTTGGTTTGCAGAGCCTAACATCTCGAGCACGTATTCGATCTGTCCGCCCCCACACGAACGAGGAAGTACCTTGAGCAATCCCAACTCCCTCACGACGCCGTCAACGACGTCCTCGACGGTGCTCTCTTTCCCAAAGAACACTTTCCACTTGAACCCATCGTCGATCTCTGGTATGCGCAAGAAAATGAGAGGGAGTGAGTGCAGGGGATGTTGAGCGACGAGCCGCAGTACTGCATGGCCAGCATGCAATGACCGGGGTGTTGGGAAGGGAGAGGCCTGTAGTAGGTTACGATTACGGCAATATTGCGTCGCTTCACCACTGGCAATTGGGACGCACCGTCGCTGAGAGCGACCAGCTCTGTCTGGTCCCACAAACGACCTGGCGGTTCCTTGTGCATGCGTTGGAGTGCCCATGCGGAGGGTGCTACTGTGTCAAGTACGGTATGCTTGACTTCGTCCACTTGTGTCAGTGTTCCGATGAGGTCCTGCACCGTGGCATCCGCTGTGAAAGTAGGGTATTGAAGGCTGCCATCCAACAACTTGACCAGCACGGAAAGGATCAGAGGACCAACTTATCACTTGTTGTCATGTGGTGTAATTATCTTGGTGGTGCCAGTGGTATCTGATGTTGAACCGCGGGAACGTCCATGGCTACTACTACCTATAATTGGTCGTTCCTGCCACTACTCATGCCTTCAACAGACGTGGATGTGGAAGATCGACGACCTGAACAAAAGGGTCACGAACTCGATTGTCAAGCGTGTTACGTGTACCGGATAAACGCACTTTCAGTGTGATGTTACACATGCTAGAAGCAATCAAGCAAGATACAATAGCTATCATGGATGGGAAGACTGTCTCCCTTCCGTATCCACCGAGGGATGAACCATATAATACACACGATCATTTTCCCCCGCCTGTCCCGTGGAAGAAGACGGCTGCAATGTTCCATCGCTCGCCGACTCGGGTAACGATTCTTGCACATCCCCACGAACTTCTAGTAAAAGGAACCTGTCCTACAATGATGTAAATTGTTTCAGCCATATGGATGAAAAGCCCGAATTACATAAGCCACCATGCCTTTACCAGCTTCCTCAAAAGCTTCGAGATCAGCTCTTTTTCGTACTCTAGCTCCTCCACGTCCTGGATCTCCGAGTCCGACTCCATGAGCTCAAGATACCAGTCGATGAGCTCGTCTCTGTCAACCCCTTGTCCAGTCTCCCGTTCCACGGCAGATATGTGCAATACTACGAGGCTCTGCAGCGTCATATACTTGTCGTGAGTGATCACCATTCGTCGCCTCGGCTGAGCGGAGGCAGGGGCAGGAGTTTCAGGAAGCGCGCTCCCGGCTCGTGACGTCGAGGACGGTCCGGCACCGTTGCTGGTCGCTACGCGGTTCAATCCTAGCGAGCTCTCCTCGGTCGTGTCCATCCCCTCGATATCAGCCGATGACATCTCCACGTCCTGGCTTTCTTCAAGCCCACCTGAATCCTGTGCGGTGTTCCCATTGGCACCATCCTCACCCTCGACCTCTTCCTCATCAAAGTTGACGTCGTCTTGCTCGACGTGAATGCTCGATTGCCGCAAAAGTGTATATGCTTCGCGCACGAATGCCGGCGTTATCTCAGACGTACAGTTCGCCCAAGCGATGGCTTCACTGAGACGAATCATACTTTCGAGCTGTCGGACAGTGATCCGATACGAGTTTCGACCGACGCCGGAGGCGTCATCTTGCCTCAAGATTCTGTACTTTTCGACCAGTACATCCTCCGCTTCTGGTGTAAGCTACGGAAAGTCAGTAAAGGAATGACTGGCAGAGTCGACGAGTTCCTCTTTCACCTTGGGATTGAAAGTTCGCGCGTAGCGGATATAGCGTTGCAAAGCCTCTGTGCTGAATTCCGGATTGATCGCCTCGTCTTGGAAACGATGGACGTTCACGATATGCTTGGCAATATTCAGATCCGTCTTCTAATCGCACCCGTCCAGGACTACAAAGAACAGATCGAACCTGCTCATGATCGGCGCACTCATAGCAAGATTCCCCCTGAGCGTCTTCTTCCGGTCATACCGTCCGCTGATAGGATTCGCAGCAGCCAAAATCGACGTCCGGGCATTGAGGGTAGCATGGATACCGGCTTTGGCTATGGATATCGTCTGCTGTTCCATAGCTTCGTGGATAGCTACTTGATCCGAGATATCCATTTTGTCAAACTCATCAATGGCGCATATACCGTTGTCTGCGAGCATCAGAGCACCGGCCTCGATGGTAAATTCACCGGTTTCCTCGTCCTTTACGACGGCTGCGGTTAGACCAACGGCAGAGGACGCCTTTCCCGACGTGTGGACTGCGCGAGGCAGGAATGAACAGATATATCTAGCATATAGCAAATTAGTTTGCGCTCTTGAGACGGAACAAGACTGATAACGTACTTGAGGAATTGCGACTTGGACGTTGACGGATCTCCGACAATGCATATATTGATGTCACCACGCAAGTGCATCCCTTCGGCAGTTTGCTTGTGTACTCCACCCATCAACTGCAGCAAGAGCCCCCCCCTTTTTTTTTTTCAATTTCGTGGCCATAGACCGTCGGCGCGATACTTTCCACCAGGCGCGAGTATATGTGGTCGGAGTCGATCATACTCTTGAGCTCGTCGAACTCGGGTTCGGTGAGAGATCTGAGAAAGGCTTGCCCATCCTCCTCGCCTTCTTCTTCCTCTCCGCGGACATTGGTACCACCCTGGAATATGTGTTAGTCGTCACGTCGGCGCGCATATATGCTACCCACTCTGCCATCGGCATCGTGTACCATGCACACCAGAAAGGCTGTCTTGTACTGGAGATCTCGCACACCGAGACTCTTCAGGCCGGTCACACCACTGCTAACGCCACCTGTTGCAGCATTCGCCCCGCTTTTGCTGGCTTCGCGCATAAGCTCTGCCTTGTTTCCGCCGGGTAGTCCAAGTTGGCTGACGTCGGGTACGACGATGAATGTACCTGTGAATACACATTTGTCTCCGGCTTTTGCACGTTCGACGAGTTCCGATCGGAGGATGACATCGAGGGACCGGGGCATAGAACCTGTTGGTATCTTCGAAGGGTTTCCTTGAATGCGAACCTTTTGCCAATCCGTGAATTTGGAGGTATCAATTTGCAGTTGCCATGCAACGCGATTGCCGCAGGTTGGGTTGGGACACAAGTGGGCTATATGCATGTGCCAGTGGTGTTTGGAAAACACGAGCTATGCAAATGCTGAAAACGCACCTCGGTATACTTGAACTGTTGTTCTATCTCATTGACAAGACCGCCACAAACTTCACATATAAAACTACCATAAAGTAGCTCGGGCCTGACTTCGCTGGTTCTCGTCACTGTACCACTGATGCTCATCAACGTGCCGATTTTGTCCGTGCGGAGATCCCGGATACCAGAGACCAAGCAAGGGGAGGTGATTAAATGCGATGTTGAATTCGCGGGATTGAAGATTCGAAGAGTCAGTAGCGGCGGCGGTCGGGTTAGTTGGAGAAGATATATCCTGAATACTTCATATATGATTTTTACTCTCATTGCTCTCACCATGCCTCCCCCCTCCCAATTCATTGGCGGATCCTGGATTATGTAATTTTCGATTTTCAAATTCTTTCGACGAGATCGCTTGAAACGCACTACCAAGGTTACCCCACCGACTTGGCCTATCAGGATGGCCATCGAGTGTGGCACCAATTGCCTGCTCAAACATAAAAAATTGAATTGTCGATGTCTACAAGATCATCCTCGGAAGTGAGCTGGAGCGCCTCATCGTGCATCAAAATGGACTTATCGATGTCTGCGAGGTCACCTAGGCTTGTCGAAACGAAGACGTAGTGGGTGTCCGAGGTTATTTAACCAAGTCAGCTTCGTGGGATGCCCGTTGGGAGTGTGTAACTCGTCTCGGGTCTACCACCGAACGGACGCATGCAACAACTCCTCTAACGTTCACTGCGCGAACTGCAAGTTGAACTACCACCCAAGCCATAGCAGAGAATGCCCGGAATTCTTGGAGAAATGCGAGCAAATAGACGCTAACAATCCCGAAAACTTAATGCCTTACTACGCCGCCAACTAACGAACATTGGACACAGGTTCGACTCCGAGTCCCACCCAAGAGCACGGCGTACATCAAACCCAGAGCAACATACGCCCCCAAGAATCCCACCTTCCGCCAAACTCTCGACCTTGACAGGATGGGCACAACGAGACCACCAACGCAAAGAACCCAGAAGAACTCGCGCTCGGAGCGGATCAGGGAAACTCGACGAGAAGAGAGCGTTCATGATGACGAACAGGACCGAGCCTACACTGACGAGGCCTCTAAATACGGGACCGTAATCTCAATCTCCAAAACTATCAACACGAACCATTGGAAGCAAATTCTGTTCCCATCGAAAGATGTCGTTGTCATTCAGCTATCCGGCCCATTCGGACTATGCACAGTTTTCAACATATACAACGACTGCAAGCACGACCGGACTATCAACGCGCTAAGTTCCTTTCTTAATACCAATCATAACATCATATTCCAGCACTTACACGACCATATGGTTTGGCTAGGCTACTTTAACCGGCACCACCCTCTCTGGGAGTCGGAACGGAACACGCATCTTTTGCAAACCTCGCACATACGGAAGGCCTGATCGTTGGCCGTCATCGCGGATCATTCCATGTTTATGCCATTGCCCAAGGACTTCCTCACCCTACAGGCCCTAAACACAAAGAATTGGACACGTGTCGATAATGTATTCTGTAGGGATCATACGGCCGAGCTACTAGTATTCACCGTCTGCAAAACAGAACCCAGTCGAAGGGGCCCGCTCACAGACCAAGTACCCATCCTCTCTCAACTGGAGCTAATAGTCCCCGAAACCGAAGAGAACATCGCCTTTAACTATCGCGATGTCAAATGGACGGAGTTCTCAGAACTACTTGCCAGTGAAGCTAAGTTGCAATTCGTTGACACGAAAGAACAAATCACCTCAGTGGATCAATTCCAACAGACGTGCGATGCCCTCATGGCGGCCATACTCAATACTGTAAACGAAAAAGTCCCAAGAACAAGACCGACTGAAAGAGGAGCTAGCCGACCTCACTCGGGAATCGTTCACGCTCAAAGACCACAATCAACACCCCATACACAAACAATACCGCACGTCAAGGAACCGCTACTATGCCCATGTCCTCAAAACGACGAAGAAACAGTACTGGACAGACTGGTTAGAAGATATCTCGGGCGACGACATATGGGTAGCCAATAAGTATATCTCCAACGTCAACAACACGAGCACCAACACCAGGATTCCTTCCCTGAAACGAGCGGTAGAAGCTTCCTCGCCGCAAAAAACGATGAGAAAAGCAGCCTTCTCGCTATACACCTTCTTCCCCCCGCCTCCCGCTGACTCGTCTGTCCCCGCAGGATTACTAAACTAGTACCCGAGTGTGGTACCCTCCAATCTGATCGTCACAGACGACACACTGATACGCGCAATCGCCAAGCTTAGTCCTTACAAAGCACTGGGACCAGATGGCATCTGCAATATCGTATTCAAAGAATGCGTCGACATTCTAGTCCCACATCTGACGAGAATCTTTCAGGCAATGTTTGACCTGAACACCACCTACGATTCTTGGGAGGAGTTCACCACGGTGGTTTTGCCATCCGGACTATACACTTCCGAAAGCATACCGGCCCATAGCGCTTCTGAATACTACGTACAAACTTCTGTCCGCTGTTGTCGCTAACCACCTCTCAGAGCTACTTGAAATGCATAACCTGCTACCGGCAACGCACTTTGGCGGTAGACCGTTGGGTCGATTGACCTCCGACTCCCTCCACCTATTAGAGGCGACGATAAAACAAGCATGTTTCTGGACATAGAGGGGGCCTTCCCCAACGCGGTAACCGATCGCCTTCTTCATAACATGCGTTCACGTAAAGTCCCCGAGCAAACAGTCCTATTCGTTCAAAGCGCGCTCACCAATAGGCGCACAAAATTGAAATTCGACGGCTACTTATCCGAAGTATGGATCGCGAACGATCCGACCTTGAACACCAAGGAATAACGATCAAACCTTTGCCTCAGCACAAGTTCCTTGGCGTAATAATAGATCACACATTGAGATGGACAGCCCAAACGGCATACGCCATCGCTAAGGGAACCGCCTATGTCCTGCAACTTAAGAGGCTTTCATCTGCATCGTTTAGTCACGGTAGTATCCCTGTTTCGCTGATGAAACGCCGATCTACTTAGCAGTCGCCATCCCCAAAATGTTATATGCCATCCGCCGCTAACAACTCACTGCATCGATCTCTGCCGAAGTATATCCACACTAACCCTCTCCCCAGCAGTGTAACGGCACTCAAGCAAGCGCACAAAGAAACATCGAAACTAAGATGGACGAAGACATGGAGTGAATCAGTCAGATTCCGTAGCATGAGTCGCTATAAAATGGATAAGCCGTCTAACGCCTTCCTAAAAATCATTTCCCCACTATCAAAGAAACAAGCCGTGTTGCTAACGGGCCTCTGCACAGGCCATCTGCCGCTCAACGGGCATTTGCATCGCATCAATCAAGCTGATAGCCCGGACTGCCCGGACTGTCCCGCGATCCAAGAAACCATCAACCACCTCATTCGTGAATGTCCACAATGATACGCGAGGGAACGACATAAACTCAGAATCAGTATGAGAAGGGACACGGACAAAATTCCCGCCATGCTCACACAAGAGAAAGGCATCGTAGCCCTGTTATTATTCATTGAGGCGACGGGACGCCTCAAACCCACATACGGTGACATCACGACCCAACCGAAGCGCAACGTTTAATCCTCTTTCAGATGATATATACGTCAATAATGCATCATTCACATCTACGAGGGACTAGCTGGTCTAAGGGACTCAAGACGCAGGGAAGAGGGAAGGGAAGGATAGCGAGTAGACGAAGAAGATAACACACCGCCTCAAATGCGGGAGTGACAACGCGTCCACAGGTGCCCCACCTTGCGGGGCCACATCTTTTTCTACCCGTCCAACTCACTCCGAGTCACTCACCCACACACATATGAACTCCCCATCCCCACCCGGGCCGTACGACGGGCCACCCGGGGCCTCAGTACCTGGTAAACCACATCGTTGCATTGTACTACAGACACACCGACCAGTACCAAAAGAGCAGTGCGGCAAACATCTGTGGCGTCTAAAACGGCCGGCAGGAACAGCGGACCGGGTGGCACAAACCACGGAGTCACAGGAGCAGGAGCTCCAGCTTAGCTAGATTGTCCCCATAGAGTAACTACAGTACAACCGCTCATAATGCATAGCGTCGGGCGGTGCTCTACATCATGCATTATTAGCGCTATGCAAGGTGGACGAAGCCGGTGACCTCCTAGTAAGGGGTGGTCGATCAACTTCATCCCGCCCCGCCGGGAATCATAGCTCTGCTCCGCTCCCGGCTCCGTCCTCGCCTTCTCCCCCGCTCACGATGTGCAGGCAGGCACACATGCCCGTCCTCGTCCTCCCATCTTGTCCGTTCTCCACGTTCACACGGAGGTGCATGCACACGCACACACGCCATTGTACACCTTCGCTGTCACCACCTCGCCCCTCCTGTGCGTTAGCAAGGACACACATGCGCACGCACACCCTCGTGCACTGTGTATGCCACACGGACACGTGCGCTCGCCCTCTCCATCTCGCTCCTCCCACCTGCCAATGGACACTCGAATGGGAACACACAACGAGCAGCGCACAATGTAACTCGTCTTGGGTCTACCAACGAGACCGCGCCTCGCACGACCTCACATACCTCTGCATATGCTCGTCACTCTGGTCGTGGAATGAAGATGTGGCTGGGTATTACAATTTCCCCTCACACCGAGTTGGACTATGGTCAGCTCATTTGTACCCCCAGGCTGTCTTCCACGTACTCGTCGTGGCTGGATGGGTCTCGGGATGTACACAACAGCATACCGTTGATATGACTGACGCCGTCCCCTCTAGGCCACCGTAGAACTCGCAGCAACCTACGCCGCACTCATCCTTTCCGACGACGGCATCGAAATCGCTGGCATGGTACGTAGTACCCCCGCCGTGTGCAATTCGCACAAACTGAAGTTGCTGAATTGTTATCGTAGTCCGATAAACTCATCGCAATGACGAACGCGGCAGCGGACGTCTGTCATGTTCACCGGGGACCGCGGTGCGCAAACGACGGACGCGAGTCGACAACCGGCACGTTGGTCAGTATAGACCAGCACGACGGGGGCGAGCCTGCATATACAGTGGAAACACAACCAAACAAGACGCGAGACCACACAGACTGCACGAGCCTCAGGGGCAATCAGACTCTCTCTGACAACGTCGAAGTCGAGGCCACATGGGCGACGCTCCTCGCCAAGGCCTTGGAAGCAAGAACGTCAAGGAATTATCATTCACCGTTACATTTTCTGACCCGAGCAGTGTGCCAAGATATCACTAGACTACAAGCTCAATCTTTCAGCCAGACATGGCCGACCAAATCCCTCAATTACATGTTCGTGTGGCAGACAGGATATATCATCTATTCACCTCCAACGGTGGTCTGTACATCAAAATCGGTGTGCACTCCCTCCCCCTTACAACCTGCCAGCACGACGATTCATCCTTCCTTTTTCGTTCCAGGCCAGGCTATCGGCGCCAATTCCCCGTTTCTGCCGCGCCCCATACAGGACAAATTCGTTGGGCCAACTTGAACGACTTGTGTACTACATTAACCACAAGTATGGACACGATCAGATGATATCATTCATTCAAGCGGTATGTAAATCTCACTTTCGCCTCGTCCTTGGCGAGATCCTCACGATTCTCGGCAGGTTTCGCGTGCTCACGCGGAGCGCAGGCTGCCAGGTCTATCGTGGCAAATAATACAAGAGACATACATTCCGTTCGCTTGGTACTGAAGACAACTTTGTCGAAGTTGCACAGGGCAATGTTCCACTCATTGACGAGGTGACGGGGGAGGACATTATAGCTCAATCACAAAAATACCGTCGAAGACTAGGTCTAGGCAATGCTGTTTCCGGGAAGGGTCACGCTTTCATCAACGGAAGGCATCTCCCCATCAGTGATGTAAGAGATCCATCTATGGCGTTTTTTGGGCGTCTCAATTAAGTTTGGGTTTGTAGGCCATGTTCCAACAGATGTCGAGCGAGGTTATGGTGCAACTGCATATTCTCCTGGAGTTGGTATGTGACATGTATTGATCATTTGTCATTGCGCTGAAGCTAAGTCCCAAGGTCTATACTGGCGAGATCACGGATGACGATCTTCACTTGATTTCCACGTTCTTCTATGACCTACCCTCTATGCTCCCCCGCCGAAATCCATATATCTTTGTGGATGGTTCTGGTCATGGACATGCACGCGGCGGGAGTAATTTGTATATCTTTAACTTACCAGAGGTGTTTGCTAGGGCGAATTTCCAGACAACGCAGGGCTCCTTTGTTGTTCCAAGTGCGTACTGCGTTTTTCAGTTCAATGCATCTTTTTCATGGAGAGTAGGTGAGGTCGACGATCTTGCCGTATCTGTCTACGTTATTGCCGACTTGGACTCGGAAGAGGGCCTTGGATTGGCAAAGGAATCTCTTAAACTTATGGTATTCGAGGTTTATTTTCACATCAACTCGTCATGGTGCTCACCAGATATAGGCACGCTCGTCCAGAACTCGGGTTACCTTTATCCACAATTCGAATGCAACAACCACGGGGGCGGCTTCTACGTTGCTGACCACTCTTTTCTTAGAGGGTGGTCTTGGCGATATCCCTCCTTCGCCTATCTTGGAGTCGCTGGCTGGAGGACTAGACAAGCACCAAGAAATTGAAACACCTCTTCTCACTAAGGATGAAGCTGCTCCGGCTGATGTCACCCGCCTGCTACAAGCCAGCCGTCTAGTGGTTCGGCTGTTTGGGCTTCAGCCGGGACAGAGGGCTGTCCTGGCCAACGGACGCGTGCGTTATATGTTAGCCTTGTGTGCCTTGGTTCTCATCCATGACCTCTTGAAACAGCTTGTGGGACCCTTTGACGTCAATTCTGAATTCATTGCCGAGGATTTCGAGATGCTGGAGATTTTTGAAATCAAGCAGCGAGTCGGTCGCGTCGCCGATGCAATCCATGAGATGCTTGGTCCGGACGAAGCCCTTGAAGAGTAGGTCGTGTTTATCCGCTGATCACGGACCGGTTTAATGGATACGAACTCCCGGCAATTAGATACGAGCGCGCAGACCTGATCTCGATGGCATCTTCAATGATTTATGCCGATCAACGGCCCGACCCTTCCGAAGTAGGTCTCTTCGACACTGCACCTAAACCGCGCACGCGGAATCACCGATTGCTTTCAAGTCACTATACGTGAGTACCTCCGACTCAATATTTAGACATTTTCACTTGCCGTCGGTGATCCCTCTGTGGCTCAGAGTCACATCGCAGTGTTGGTGGACCCCTTGAGCGAATGTGCTCAGCGATGGTCGGCGATATTGACTGTATTTTTTTTTTCGATCACTATATGTGACTCTGCGAGTGTTGACCGATTTTCAGCGGTCCGCAGCTTTTCCCTGATATCTACATTGAAGTCTACTTGAATCCCATCCAGCAAACAGAGGTACAAAGACCACTGTTCCATTTGTCCTGTTCTTTCTGAATGACCCTTAGATACCACTCAAAGGATTCTATCGTTACCATATCGTATCACGCCTTGATTATGATGCCAACGGGTAAACTTATTTTTCATACTCATCCTTCTGATTCTGATCGTTTCGTAGGCAAGAAATTCCTTCCCAGGTAACATTCAGTGGGCTTCCCTTGGAGTCGATTTACACTTTGAGCATGGACGTTCCACCTGCGTGGGTCGTCCGGCCCCGTAAAGCCCTCTATGATTTGGATAACATTCAACTGGGCAAACTTTCTCCCGAAGACCAGATCCAAGGCGTCCAAGCACTCTTTGCGTTGGACTACCTGATCGTGGAAGGACACATGCACGAGTTAAATACTGTCAATCCGCCGAGAGGTGTCCAATTACAGCTCATCAGTGCCAACGACGGAACGATCGTCGACGTCAACTTGGGGTACTGATCGTTCCAGAGGTTGATGCAGTCCGTGCTCTCGTCTAGCAGGCTACACACGTTGAGATGGAAACTGGCAAAGAACAGTTGACGGAGGTAAGTAGAACAACGCGATGTTGACTTGGACGTAGTACTAGCGACTGTAAGCCTAGGTCAGGGAGACATTCAGACGAAAACTCGAACTGACTGGCCAATCGATAATCTTGGTGATCAGATCGTCTGACAGGGGCTAATAATTGTGTCTTGTAACGACTCGACATCTTTTTCGAAACTTCGGGCTGCCAGGGCCCAGAAGCTATGAAAAAACGTTAACCGCACCGACACCCCAATGAACAACGACTAACCAATTCTCGAGCCTATCTGCGATGGAGCCTCCACGAAATCCCTCGCGACCGCCGTCCCATGGAACCACATCGTGACGCATCAGCGCTTCTCTCCGGCGTCGGTTTCGCCATGTGGTCGCCTCAGCCTCGAACTTATTCGTCATGATTTCATTCATAAACTAGGTTTGCATCATGATAGAGCGCTGCTCCCACTCACCACCACGCTGATGACGACTTCGGATTTAGAGAGCATTGGGGTTGGCAGCCTCCGTTTTTGCCTCACTTCCGCAGTTCTCCGGCTCTTATCAAGTGTCCGTAGAAATAGGGCCATGTGGTCGATACGACTCAGCCATAACTCTGGCTACTAGTGTGGTTTGTTATCCCGCAGGTAATTACTTTTTCTGCTCGCCGTAACGCAGTCCCGGACACAACTTCGCTTCGCGATTACGCAGCATCCATATCCTCGAAGACGGCGCCTGCAATGCCCCCGATGGATTTCGGATCATCTTCAGAATGACCACGTGGTGACGAAATCCCTTGGAAGGAAAGTAATATCAATTTTGATCTCTATCTTAATGTATATTTATCGCCTTCAGCCGTGATCAGATTGATCCCCTTGCGACGTTAGTACATTCAGTCGTTCCTCTTTACTGACCGAGACCAACGGTTTTCAGACCATTCGTCTGGTTCAAGTGAGCAATCCCGGCGACCGTGACGGAACAGCACAAGTAGCCACTAGTGCAACAGTGTGCCTCAGTGGCGAGGGGGAAGTAAATCGGGCACGAGGAAGAATGCGAGACCTTCTTTACACCACTGATGAGCTCAATGCACAGCCAGATTCCTGTGGGAAACCGAAAGCGGTGGTGATTCCGATTTCACTGGTACTACACATCTTGTTATACTGCCATCTTCAACTGCGGCCAGTGAGCAACAAAGTTCTTCACAGAAATTCATCTGCGGGGAATTCCGAACTGAATGGCTCCAGGTACTGTCGTCTGATAATCCGGCTGCGACATCACCTTGTACAGTTTCTCGAGGTTCAGACGCGCCAAAGTTGGCCACCTCGGCGACTAGGTCCACCAGACCCTTAAAAATTCCGAGCCTCGGCGAGCAAAATGACATACGAACCTGGAGATACGCCGCCTTCCGCATCCTCATTTGGACACCATCCGAATCCGATTGTCGCCCGTTCAGCTTTCTCATTGCTCTTTTCTGCGCATTCGGAGAAGATGGAGTAGGAAAGGAAGAGAGCAGGAGGAAGACCATGAGGCCGAGACGAAGCCGGAGGTGGGCGCAGGCGCTTTCGATGGGGATATGGCGGAGGGGTCATGGGGCGGAAGCGAAGATAGGTGACGGACGAGATGCCGGTGCGGATACCGGTCAAACGGCCGCGCTCGCCGGGCTGAACGTCGATAATCGGTGTTTCGGCATTTCTTTCGTATTTTGAGCTTTGCGATGCGTTGAAGATAGTAACCAGCTGCGTATACATACTAGTCTCAGGCATTTAGCCGAGTGCGAGCGTTTCGCACTCGGCTAATTTCTGACATACCGTATACAAACCCCGCAGGTGCGGCCCCGCCCTGGACCACGCGCGGTTGATCTGAGTTTGAAATAGTCGTCCAGTTTATATACCCGCCGCCTGCATTATAACGTTTTCTTTCCTACCACCATCATGCTTCATCGATCATTTTCCCTTCCCTGGCGGCAGGCAAGGTCCCCATTGACGGATGAGTTCGCAAGATGCCGAGGAGGAGACTGAAGTCCTGTCATGGACAGGCTTCGACGAGCGTGACAATATCTTTTCCACACCTATTCTACGACTTCATCTAGTGCGTCTTTCACTCTGACACTTGCTTACAGTAGCAACCGTTTACGCGATAAATGATCAATTTCAGGTCTTATATATCAGTTGATAAGCGAAATCTCTCGGGTCTGCGGCTCATAAGGCAGGTGCAGATTGACATTCTGTGACGTTTTGTTAGATCACGAACAAACTTCCAGCACACCCTCAGTCTTGAGGGAGATAATAGGGATCGTTCTGGTATTTCCCCGCGCACACCCGATCATAATGAACTTTTTCTCCTTAGTTAGAGTACGTACATAGCCATCTCGCATAATTTTTTCAGAACCGTAGAAAGACTCCTGTGGAGGTGTTTGAGTCAAGTTTGAGTTGGCATTCACAAATTTTGCATTATGCGTTTAGTTTGCCTCGTCGTTACGGTACATAGTAGTAATTCCTGCCTTCGATGACAAATTATTCTCAGTCGAACACGATGCGAAGTTGTCGCCATGCGGCACAATTAATGGGTAAATTCATGGCCCGATTTAGTACTATACTCTCTCACTCAGTACTCATCTGCCATGCCAAACCACTCATTCCCAGTTCTACCGCGCATGTTCCCCGGTCTCTCTATACTACAAAAAAGCGTATTCGAAAACTGGTCAGATCTGAAACGCTGGACGGCCCTCGAGGGTCTCTTGGACTACTGTGAAGACGACTGGTTCGACGTCGTGGACTGCCTCTACGACGAGAACTACGGTCTCTCTTTCGTAGAGCAGAGATTGGCACAAGCTGGTAAGTCATATCCTTATGTTAATCTGAATCTCTCTCAGACCCATGATCAGGGTTAGGCGCTTCTCAGCCGGATCACGCTATGCTTCTTTCGCTTTTGGACGTTCTCCCAGATCTCTCCAGCGGGCCCCTCCCCCCAGATCTACCTGCTTTCCCTGATCAAGCGGACAAGTTTCCTCAGCACCCCTTCGATACGGAGGAATTGCCGGGATCCAACAGTCGCACACCCTCCCCATCTACTACTCTTCGGCTCTCACCACTTCGTCGCCCAGGCAAGCGTCCAGCAAATGCGTCTCACCAACAGCGCCGTCGAAGAATCTCGCGGTTCTTTGATCTGGAGGTTGAAGAAGGCGATGATCCGTCCGAGGAAAGTGAGGACTCGGAGGAGCCAGGTATTCGACTACCGGAAGTGGTCCTTCCAGCGGGAAAGCACCACTTCAACGTGGAATTAGATCGAATCACAAAGAGGTTTCAACGCCCCTCTCTGTCTCCTCCGCGGCCTTCATCACTATCGCCTGATGTTCCATCAAGACCTGAGGACCAAGGTCAATCGGTATATATGCTTGATTGTTTCTGTAGTAAGTCTTCTCTCTCCTCAGTTCGAGGAGCGGTACTGATCCATTTCGATAGCTACCGCCCGGAAATATCTGGAGTCTGCCTTCCTCCAGCAAGGCTTTGCAGTGCGCTGTCTGCGTGCCAAGCCTCAGAGGTTATATGTCAAGTCCAGCGCTCCTGCCACAATCCTGTCGGCAATCCCTCCTTCCCACACCTCCATTCCATTTCCGATTCAGCTTGTCCCCCCACTGGATGCAGCCCTTGTCTTTGAAACAAAAATCGAGCCAGCTTTCTCTCGATGGGTTCGAATTCAACGTGGCAAGTATAGTCGCAGGTTGGCGTTTGTGTATAGACAAGAAGAGAACTCCGAGTCAATAAGTGCGCTCGTCATTCCCCTTCATCGTCCCTATGACGCTGATCAGACTCCGCATCCCGGACTATTTGATCCTGTGGAGGCCGAGCTTCGTGGCAACCAGGTCACAATTGTTGGTCCCCCTGAGACTAATCATGTTCGCTGTGGAAAGAAGGAATATCAGTGCGGATTACTGATTATCGAGCTCCATCCCCATTCTATTACGCCAGACCCAAGTCCCCACCTCGACGATCTGGATCATTTTATTCTTGCAGGGATCTCAACGCGCCACGTTTATCGACCCATGTTTTTCTTTTCTACTCGGTTTTGGCATGAAGGTGACCGAGTCAGGATCTCCGATGGCGAAATGCATGGTCAGATGGGAACGATCCTCACCTTACAGCACGAAGATTTGTCTGCTATTATTTTACTCGCAAGAGGAGAGGAATGGGCGACATTGTTCAGAAATTGCTGCCGTCTTTTTTCGCTCGGTGATTTCGTTCGAGTGGTAGCAGGGAAATGGAAGGGAGTACATGGTGCAGTGGTCGAAGTAGAGGGAGACTCTATCTACATCCATGTCCGTCCAGATTCCGACTCACAAGTTGATGAAGTGAGTTCTTTGTTCATGTTTCAACATCTAGCATTAATGTAATGGGTTCAGATAACTGTCTTATATGTGTACCTTGAAAGTTATATTCCAGATCATCAACGACATCATGTTCTCCCCTCATCGATCTCAGACACCTTTCGACCTTCGACACCTCCTCAAGTCCAAGAACCCCAAATGGGGGACATGGCAACAGTTCGTTATGGACCCTCAGAGGGTTTCCAGGGTGTCGTCCAATCTGTATCCGAAGCAAGCCTGTGGATTTCCTCGCAAGTACAACATGGTGACCAAGCTGTTCCCATCCTCAAATTCTCCCGTTACCTGGTAACCACGACCCCCCCTTCCACCCACATTACTTGGCGATCCTCAACAGGCTTTGATGTTGCTGTTGGAGACACTCTTCGAGTAGTGCGTGGACCGATGCGTGGAGAGGTGGGATTGGTGGAATCTGTCTCACCGTACGAAAATCTTGTTACTCTCAAGATTGAGGAATGTGGAACGGTGCGTGTTTTCTTATGGCTCATCCTATTATTGAATTTATTGATGAGATGATGCTATAGCATCAAACATTCATTCAATTCTGTGTCCATGTATCACGCCGCTCGATGAACGACAGTCTTCACTTGATGGTTGGCAAGACAGTATGGGCAATTAGAGGTGAGAAAAAAGGACAATGGGGTACGTTGCGGTCCTTTGGGCCTATGAAATCTATAGTTGCATTCCCTGAGCGCGAGCTTGAGATTGAAAACCAATACATCGCAACCGAGTAAGTGTTTCGAAATTTCGTGCGCATTATGCTTTCTCATTTTTTGGTAGGGATGGTCGACTGTTATCTGGACGCGAAATACCTGCACATCTACATAACCCTATCAATAGTCTCATTCGGAGATCATTTATTCCAGCACTTCGCATGCGGACCTCCACCCCCCCTCCAACACTGTCTTCTACCAATGAAGACCCTGCGTGGACAGTAACGGCTAATGATATTTCAAATCCCTCTCCTTCAGCCCCAACTCACAGTGAGTATTATCATGTCGCATTGTATTTTAATTCAATATAATTCTAGATCTCTCATGGATCAAGAACGATCACTTTACTCCACATTACAGGACCCATCATATATGCCTTCGGATCTCCCCTCGATTCCGGAACGGCGCATATGTTAACCGTATCGCACGCACCCTGATCCCTGATCCTTTGCGGCTTCCTTCAGGTCCTGTTGCAGAGGATGAAATTGCTGTATGGGTCCCAGGACACAACGCAGGTTCTGGTCGGGAATATCTCGCCATATCCTTGGACCATTTATCACCTGCTGCACCGCGGTCGAAAAAACAGCAATGCATGTTTGTTTCTGGTCCATTAGCAGGGCAAATTTATGGACTCAAATTTATATTCGTGAAAGAAAAGAAAGCTATTTTGAATAATGGTTCCAGCCATCATTTTTCAGACATTGTTCTCGTCGAGTCTTCTACATAGCGTATGTACACAACCAATTTACGCAAGCCTGAACGCTCGGAAAGTGCCGATTGGCGTCAGAGCAAACCTTGCTGGTTTTTGGGCAAGTATGGAGGTTGTAGAATGTCCACGGTCTATTATTATTGGCAAAGAGTAAACAAACCCTGATGAACAGAATGGTGCAAAGAGGTCCCACCGAGAACAATATCTTCAGGTTTGATTCCTGCGTCATGAGCGATGCTTTTCCCATTGTGTAGCAGGTATTGCCAAGCCTGCATCTTTGACATGTAGCGAATGCCTCGCGAACTACAACAATGTCAATTTGCTTGTGTGAGGACACGGCGACCGGGCACCTATATAAAAAATGGCAAGAGAGACACTTGGGGTGAAGTACAAACCCTGAGACATTCATCGGCCAACGCCAATGTTCTCCATTGGCCTTGTAGGACAACTTCAGCAATCCATCGTCATCTTCGACGACGTTCCCCAGTCGAACAAATGAATCCCAGTCCTTTCCCCGAGGAACGTACCCCAAATCACCCACAAGAATGCTCATAAGCACCGGCATGGAATGTCAGATCGCAAACTTGGAGCAGCGTCAAGCAAGGCGTGTCAACGCCACTGTCCTCGACAAACTTTTGAAGTTCAAGTTTTGACGACAACTCGGGTCCTTTTCTGCCACGCGGCAGCAACGATTCTGCAAGAGTCGCAATACGGTTGATCTTGTTCGTTGTCACCCACAACACCTCGCCACCTTGGAGCACTGGCTCCACCGCTCTAAAAAGTTAAGTCATACCCGTCAGTCAATTGTCATCGGGTCTCCGCTATTATGTTGTTTCCTCATTCTGACGTGTCTCGCGACTCTCGCCGGCAATAGTAGCGATACTACCAAACCTCCAGAATGGTGGCATTCTAGTATGTGCATCATAGGCGTTCGATGCTGATGCTGTGCTCGAGGACAACGTGACTCGGAATCAGCGGTCGGAGAACGTGTCTGAGACCTGAACCATAGCACTAACTCGTCCATAGATTAAAATCATTAAACCTTCCCTCTTCAAGCGTCTCTGGTACTGCTCTTTGTATGCCACAGCTAACTGTTGCCGAACAGCAACATCCAAACCCTCCTCGCCCGGACCGCTCCTATCCCCTGCGAATGCGATCGCAGACACAGAGGTATCGTATCCAGCAACGTTCCATGCTGAGCACGAACCGAGGCATGACGGGGAACGTAGTAGTTGCGAGCCAAAAGAGAGCAGAAAAGATATACCAAACAGGGGGTAACGAGTCATCATTTGAGAACGCTATCGCGCTCGGGATATTGTTGAGCAAGTTCCTGTGTTGCGGAGCAAAATAAGTTTGTGTGGGCACATTGACCGCGAAGTAGCGACCAAAAAAATATGAACAACATACAATAAGACATAAAAGACATCCCTGGCGATCAAGGACATATACCGGTTGAACTGCCACCGCTTCGTCGCCTTGTACATCGCAGTTGATTCCTTCACGGTCGGGATGAGAGCAAGAACCAGTAACCCAAGTTGCAATAACGTCGATCGTGTATTGGAGACTCGTGAATCTATGTATCAGCCTACTGGATGATTACCAAAGGTCAGTTGGGGCAGCCATTCTATGATTCGAATCCGCGTACAGCGGTGAACTTGGGGGATTCTTTGGATTCTTGGGACGACGAGGCCATTCGTCTCAGGAACGATTTCCTGTATGAGCTGACAGCCTCTGTATTATGTATGAACGTCCTAATTCCGTGTGAGCATTCTTGCGCATCATGATCGATGGTTTGCAGCCGGTGGGGACAGTGTGTTTGATCAGGTGAGGTCTTCTGCCACGACAAGATGTGCTTACGGGTAGGTCGTGGGCTGACTTCTTGCGGGCGAACGACAACTGCGATTCTAGGTGGATCCTGCGCTGGCCTGGACGGGGCGTCAAGAACAGCGACCGTGCAGTCAGTCTCAAAAAATTCGGCCCTGCATAACCGTCCTGTTAGATTCGCAGTCCGTTTTTCTACATGGCGCTCGGATCAAGTTCCAGCTCACGCAGGCCAAGTAGGTGCACCTGAAGATCAAAGCGGCGTGGCGAGCGGGTCAAAGACGAACGAACTGAATGATTCAATTGAGATTTAGGCATATATACATACATCGACGTATTGATAATGGGAAGAGACTCGAATGCATATATATTCACCGCCTGTGCGTACAGAGCAAGAGATCAGTCAATCAGCCGAGATATGATGAACTTGCCAGTGAAGAAAGAAAAATAGTAGTCAGGACCCTCGAGCGTATGATACAGGGCCAGGGTGAATGTTCCTCAAGGAGCGGGAAGCACTCGGTCTGGTGCACAGCAATGAAAATCATCATGAAAGGCGGTGGGATGGACAAGAACGAGAGGAGATGCTCGCCTGTCAACGATTCTAGGTTGAGGAAGAGGAGAATACATTAAACGAGTGACCGGGGCGTCTGCTACGCTCCCTCTCACCCATAGTTGACGCTACGCGCCGCCTCCGATCCTCGGCGAACCCGGGCCCCACGCGTCGGAGTCACACTGGCAGGCGACGCCGCCAGACTCTGTGAACGTGGAGGTGCGAGGCCGACCGTCGTCGTAATTGTCGTTGTCGCTGTGCTCGCCGTAGTCCAAGCGGTCGTGGGGGCGGAAGTACCACCGGCAGTACGCGACCGCCAGTCCCCCCTCAGCACGGGGAACCGCAGGAGGATCCACCTTGGCAGAGTGTGCACGCATATTTTCAGGTTCCTCCCGATGCGCCCTCTTGCGCACTGCTTCCCAGTGCAGCGCATCAGGGAATTGGTGAGAGTATGATAAAACATTATTTATGTTTATCATTTTTGCCTCGCATACCTTTTATGTCATTATGACACAGCCACAGATCATGAAAGGTAACCACCGGTAGAGTTGTTGAGATACTGTCACTTTTACACACACTTGCTCACTCTCATCATGGTCACCTTTCAGCTGTGCATTGAAATTACTGCCTACCTATGCAAGTGCTGGGTCACTTGGCATACTTCACAAGGTACGTCGGCCGGTTTTTTCTGATTAAGTCTGAACAGTGGTACAACCGAGACTGTTGGTTGCCTTTGTCATTCAGTCCGAGCAACATGAACAGTCCTGCCTGCCTGCTATAGCTTACCATTGTTCGCAGTAAGTGGTAAACTATCCTTTACAACATTCAGACACTCACGGGCAATGGCTCTCGTGGCGGCATCCAATGATCAATCGGTACGCTTCCGTCTTCGACGACAATTTCATTCATTCAGAACAACATGAACAGTCCTCCCGGCCCACTATATCTTACCCATTGTTCGCAGTAAGTGGTAAACTATCCTTTACAACTTTCAGACGCTCATGGACAACGACTCTCGTAGCGGCGTTCACCGATCGATCGATACGCTTCGGTCTTCAACGACAATTTCATTCATTCAGAACAACATGAACAGTCCTCCCGGCCCGCTACATCTTACCCATTGTTCGCAGTAAGTGGTAAACTATCCTTTACAACTTTCAGACGCTCATGGACAACGACTCTCGTAGCGGCGTTCACCGATCGATCGATACGCTTCGGTCTTCAACGACAATTTCAT
>JBBPPI010000147.1:0-26691 GCA_038091915.1 Leccinum griseonigrum | reverse complement strand
TACACCAACTAGACGGTGAGCACACCCCGACCACGTGTTCACTCTCACTCTCACCCTCATCGCTCGCTCACGAAACGGGAACGGCAACAGGATCTCGATACGCGCGACCGAGAACGACGGATGGCGATGACGGCGAGTAAGCACCGATCATTGCTGTCTTCTTCACCTTCTCTCTCTCCTCGCTCGGTCGCGCAACAGGCCCAGAAACGTCACCAACCACCGTCCACAGGCATGACACAACATGCTTAACGACGACGACAACCCCTCGACGCGACGAGGACCACAGACGAGGCCGACAACGCGTCCAACGACAACACGCTGAGCACGTCTGTACGACGACAACGACAAGGCCCCGACACAACGGAGCCACCGTCCACACGCGAGGCAACAGAAATACTCCAACTAGACGGTGAGCCGCCCACTTCACCGTCTCACTCGCTCGTGCAACGGGAACAGCAACAAGATCTGGATACGCGCGCGTCAACACGACGAGAACGACGGATGGGGATGACGGCGAGTAAGCACCCATTGTTGTCGTTGTCTTCACCTTCTCACTCTCCTCGCTCGCTGACGGGTCCAGGAACTTTCTCTCTGATCAGAGCAGCCCCCTCAGGTCCTCGACACTCTCTGCTTTCTCTCACAAAGCCAGTTTGTTCATGCCATCCATTTTCAATCTCAAGTTCAAGGTGCACTCTCGTCGTTCACACGCTTGTCTCTCACTCACCCCACAACAAGGGTAATAAATCCTTTGTCGCATTCTCTAATCTAGGCGACACAGAGTCCCTCACAGAGACATGGAAGGTTCGTTCCTTGACCCACTTTCCCCGATCGCCCCCTTTTTTTCATCTAGCGCAGGTCTGTACCAAAGTGGCCAGCTACCTCGAACAGGGTCAACGTCTCGAGAACCTGAGTTGGCGTCTCTGGCATCTCCAGAACCTTATCGTCGATTCCGACAATGCCAAGTCCAAGCGTGAGTTCAAGAAGCTCTCCAAGATCATGGGCGACAGGCTCGACAAGGAGAAGGGCAGGTGAGCTTCCTCCTCTTTCCGTTCAACTCCTTAGTAACCTGACCCCTTGGCCCTAACTATTTTATAGGAGCATTGAGGAGCGTGGGGCACCCGACTTCAAGCGCAATGCATCCACCGATCTCATTCGCCAGCGCGCGGCTGAACGAGAGCGTAGCCATGAGGCCAGCCAGAACGCGAAACCCGGGACCATTAAGCGCATGCAGTTCACCTTTTCCATCAACCAACCGACGCCTGCTACCCCCAACGCCGTCCAAAAGCCCGATCTCAGACCGTCTGCGGAGTTCAGGGAAACCTCCACCCGACGTGGCCGACAAGCCACTCGCGCCCACGTCGCTAGCAACGAGTCCATCCATACCGATACAGACGCTTCTGCAGGCAGGAAGCGCAAGTGCCCAGCGGACGACCAGCCCTTCCTTCGGTTCGCGTCCCTTGTTTCTAGCGATTTCGGTCCATCTACCCTCCTCTCTGTACAGCCTACTGTTTCCAACGCTATGAATCGTGGGGAGGACGTTATCAACACTTCTTCCCGCGGTTTCAGGTGAGCCGCCCACCTCGCCGGCTCACTCGCTCGTGCAACGGGAACAGCAACAAGATCTGGATACGCGCGCGTCAACACGACGAGAACGACGGATGGGGATGACGGTGAGTAAGTACCCATCGTTGTCGTCGTCTTCACCTTGTCACTCTCCTCGCTCGCTGACACAACAGGCCCAGAAACGTCACCAACCACCGTCCACACGCGTGACACAACATGCTTGACCACGATGACAACCCCTCGACGTGACGAGGACCACAGACGAGGCCGACAACGCGTCCAACGACAACACGCTAAGCACGTCTGTACGACGACAACGTCAACGCTTCGACACAACGGAGTCAGCGTCCACATGCGTGACAACATTAATACTCCAACTAGACGGTGAGCACACCCCGATCACGTCTTCACTCTCATCTTCTCACTCGCTCGTGCAACAGGGACAGCAAAGATCTGGATACGCGAACGTCGACACGACGAGAACGACGGACCTTCTCGCTCTCCTCGCTCGCTGACGCAACAGGCCCAGAAATGTCACCAACCACCGTCCACACGCGTGACACAACATGTATAACGACGACAACAACGCCTCGACGTGACGGGGACCACAGACGAGGCCGACGACACGTCCAACGACAACACGCTGAGCACGTCTGCACGACGACAACGACAATGCCCCGACACAACGGAGCCACCGTCCACACGCGCGACAATAGAAATACTCAAACTAGACGGTGAGCACACCCTCGGCGACCACGTTTCCACTCTCACGCTCATCGCTCGCTCACGCAACAGGAACAGCAACAAGATCTGGATACGCGCGCGTCGACACGACGAGAACGAAGGATGGCGATGACGGTGAGTGAGCACCCATCGTTGTCGCCATCTTCACCTTTTCACTCACCTTGGTCGCTCGCGCAACAGGCCCACCACTGTCACCAACCACCGTCCACGCGTGACACAAGGAATTCGCTAACATTCTCTCCAAGATGCTGTGGCCCTGTGGCCGTCTTCTGAACCGTAGGATTTCGAGGATCTGACTACTTAACAAGTTTTGGAACACTTTTCTCATCCACTCTATCTGCAACTAGGAATCCACAGTTCCATGTCCGATAACTTTGTGCGCATTATTGTCTATGGTCTGGCGTATTGTTGACGACCATTATCACGATTAACATAGTCGATGGTCTTCCTTTCATTCTTGCAGCTTTGGTCATTAGCTTTCTTTGCCACACCGCCGAGGGATCTCGAGAGAGCTTTTGGTCAGTCTGATTAATGAGCTCCTAGTAGTGCTCCGACACCACGGAACATGAGACGTCTTGGTAAGAGATATACACGTTCACTTACTTCTGAGATCTAATCTAAGCCATCGTGTCCTGTCTTCAAATCCATCTTCGAGCGCGAAAATAAAAGAGCCACTCCGAGTCTTTTTTTTTTTTTTTTTTTTTTTTTCTTTTCCCGTTAAAACACACCTCACTGCCTCCGTCACACACCTCCTCAGGCTGAGCGTCAACGGTCCACGCACGCCCACGAACACACCACGCCGGCCGCCTCGAGCAACTTGCCCGGACTGGAAGGCGCACGGGGGTAATAGACCGATGCGGCGGCGATGCGCGCAATCGTGCGGCGGTACACTGATATGAATGCCACGAAGAGCGGAATCATCGGCGTCAACGATGCTAGGGGAGATAAATGTAGTTTGTCGTGCAGCCACGAAAGCAAGGGACACACCGGGATCAGAGAACACCAAACGACCTCGATATCCTTCACGTTGTTCACGTTCCCGCGCTTCACCAAATCCTGCACCGCAGACGACACGAACTTGAAGGTCACACCGTTCCCGTCAGAAGCGAACATGGCACTCGAATAGTTCGTCCACCACTCGCGATCGCGAATGGATACACTTCAGCGGTAATCAAGAGACCCCTGACCGCGTTGACGACCCACCAACCACGGTGGTCCCGAGCACCCGTAACCGGACATGTTGGCCCGCCGGCCATTCTCGACCCGGGTGAGTCTCAGCTCAGGAATAGGATGAAGCGTCGCGGGTCGGTATTCGGGTCTTGATCTCCGGGCGGGATGGTCGAGCGCGCAAAACCACGCTCGCGGCGATCACGTACGGAACGTACGTCGTGTGGTGGTAGCAGATCTGAATTGCTGTCAACAACGTGCGCACAGGTGGTGACTTCGAAACAAAACAAAAAGCGTAAGGAAAATGGAACTCACTGTAAACAGGGATACGATTGACCGTGCGTGGCGTAGTTACAACGATATTATACAACTCTTCCCTGGGACACCACGGTGAAGTAATGGCGAATCATTCTGCAGGCGTGGTAAAACATTACATAACACTCTTATTTTCACGATACACTACTAGTAAGTTGCTCTTCGAAAAGTCTGGATAACGTCCAATGCATTCAAACATTCTTGTATCGAAATGTACTTTGAGAAACGGCTGCTCCATTCAGAATAGACTGCCACAAAAAGGAAGAAGAGTCAAACTCCTTGCTGTCGAGATTTGCTCAGTTGTTCACACCTCGACCGAGTGTAATTTTTGCCGTTGCGCACAACTCTTAGATCATGGCGGACATGAAACCCAACATCTTTTGCAAGCATATTGAGCTCTCCAGTCTCGACCAAACCGCTTCAATTTCTTTCCAGGTACGCCTAGCCAACTTCGACTGTCATGGATGCTCACTTACCTTGTTTCCTACCGACGCCATGTTTCTTAGGCGAGTCGAGGCTTGTTCTATGTGTATTCTCAAACTCCTGACTGCGTTTCTGCAGACCTTGACCTTCAAGTCTGACCACTTCATTTGCATACGCGAAAAGGTTAATGAACAACACCAAGTCGTCACAATCGACCTCGCCGACGCTAACAATGTCCTTGGGTCGATTGTGAACCTCAGCGAAGATCCCGAGGTCCACTTCGAGACCACCACTCGCACTGGCCAGATTCGTGAAGTTGAGCGCATCCGCCGAGAGAGTAACCACTACAATCCGGAGAAGATCGAGAATTCTTGAAGGAGGCGAAATTGTAAGGCCAGCTTCCCTTGATCATTGTTTGCGACCGCTTCGACTTTGTCCAAGAGCTCGTTCTTTACCTTCACCAGGACGGTGTCATGAAGTTCATGGAAGTCTACGTGTAACGTGTAAATTCTTGTCAGGACTCCCCAGGTTATCGGCAGATTGCTCGATGCAGACAACCATCTAGGGACTCTTGGCTTCCGTGACAGACACTCGTTTACGAGGCACGACGTACAGTTCCGCGGTTTGATCATGGGGGTATATCAGCGCAGTCGGTCGTGGAATGTTGAATGTTCGAGCAGGAGGGCAAGACGCGTCACGATCTCGGCAGGGACGCATTTTTTGGAAAAACGAGTGCGTCTTTCACTTTTTTTTCTGGAACGGATCTCGCAGCTACCAGTCAAGCATTACGAATCAGCTTCGACGTCTAGGAGCCAGTTCTGATTGGGATTGCGTCGCGTTCACGATGAACCCGGTAAGCAGGCGATGTTGTTGTTGTCCCCTCTTTGCTCACACGCGGCCAAACGACTCTTTGTCTCCATCTGCGAACTTTGCTCAACACTGCGTTTACAACATTATGAATCCTTCCAGTGAATCGTATCGTTTTTTCTTTCGTCTATTCCACACTGACCTTTCATAGCTTTGCCATTCATCGAAGCTGAACTGAAAAAAAGCCGGTCTCCTAGGCGAAGGCGAGTCTTTTTGCCTTCCAGCGCCGTTAGCGCTAGTTAGACATCCCGAGGGGGGGGGGGAGTCATCATCCTTCTCGCTCGTCCTTCTCCTCCCTATCACTCACTGCAAAATATTTGCCATACTTACCATCTCCCTTATAGGTGTATCTGAAACCGCCGAGCAAGCGGTCGAACTTATGAAAAAGCACCCGGGACTGCTGAGCGAGTCCTTTAATATCTTTCCGCGTCTATACCACACTTACCACCTTCCGTCCAAAGCTCTCCCTGGTCGCTCTTGAGTGCATCGACGCCAAGGGGCCAGTAACGCAAGGAGCCCAGCTCGCCCCGCTTGCCCGGCTCCCCGGCCCTGAGTGAGCAGTCTATTTTGTCCAATCTCTCCGCCCTCACCATCGCCAGCGATGCCACCGTTCAAGTCTCCGAGCACGCCCCTGACGAGTACGAGAGAAGGACATATTACAACGGCATTACTGGGGACGGCGACCACCCGGAACTCGTGTACCGTTCAGACTTCTTCACCACGCCCTTCCCCAAGCCCGTCGGCAGACACGGCCATGTCCCCGTCAAGTCGGTCCACGGAGTCTTCAACACCCCGCTGAATAGTGTCTGGGACACTATCGGTCCCCAGATTCTTGACCTAATCAAGGCTCGAAAGATTGACTGGTCGTCCGTCGATCCTGCCTGCTTCTTCACCCACGGACTGCCGGGAGAGGATGTGAAGGGGAGTCTAGGTCCCGTCGTCATATGGGTCGGTGTCATTCCTGGTTCTATCTCCGCCGATAACGCCCACAATGTCTCCCAGGAGATCCTTGCGCTCCTGCTGAAGAACGGAGTCAACGATGTTTGGAATGGCGCGAGGCGATCCCATAGAGGCTAGAAGAGGCCGGGCCCCCCTTATGCGCCATGTCGGCAACATCCCACCGTAAACACGTACGACACAACACGTGCGACGACAATAACGACGCCCCAACGCAACGGAGCCACCGTCCACACGCGCGATAAGAGAAATACTCCGACTAGACGGTGAGCACACCCCGTCCTCGTCTTCACTCCGACCCTCATCGCTTGGTCACGCAAGAGACACAGCAACAACATGGCGATACGCGCGCGTCGACACGACGACAATCATAGATGACGATGACAGTGAGTGAGCACCCGCCGTCGTCGTCTTCACCTTTTCACTCTTCTCGCTCGCTCGCGCAACAGGCCCAGCAACCTGACCAATCACCGTCCACACGCGTGACACAACATGCTTGACGACGATGACAACCCCGACCACTGCAGACGAGGCCGACAACACGTCCAAAGACGACAACGACAACGCCCCGACACAACGGAGTCACCGTCCACACGCGCGACAACGGAAATACTCCAAACTAGACGGTGAGCACACACCCCGACCACGTCTTCACTCTCACCCTCATCGCTCGCTCACGCAACAGGCGCACCAACAACATGTCGATACGCGCGCGTCGACGCGACGACAACGACAGATGATGATGACGGTGAGTGAGCATCGTCGTCGCCTTCACCTTTCACTCTCCTCCCTCGCTCGCGCAACAGGCCCACCAACCACACGAACCACCGTCCACACGCGTGACACAACACGCTTAACGACGATAACAACCCCTCGACGTGACGAGGACCACAGACCAGGCCGACAACACGTCCAACGACGACACAATGAACACGTCTGTGCGGCGACGAAAACAATGCTCAGACACAACGGAGCCACCTTCCACACGCGCGACAACAAAAACACTCAGACTAGACGGTGAGCACACCCCGTCCTCGTCTTCACTTCTCACCTTCTCACTCGCTCGCGCAACAGGAACAGCAACAATATCTCGGTACGCGCGCATCGACACGACGAGAACGACGGATGGCGATGACGGTGAGTGAGCACCCATCGTCGTCGTCATCTTCACCTTTTCACTCTCCTCGCTTGCTCGCGCAATAGGCCCAGCAATGTCACCGACCACCGTCTACACGCGTGACACAACAGGCTTGACGACGACGACAACGCCAACCACGGACGAGGCCGACAACACGTCCAACAACGACAGGGTGAACACGTCTGTACAACGACAACGCCCCGACGCAACGGAGCCACCGTCCACACGCGCGACAACAGAAACCCTTCGACTTGACGGTGAGCACACCCCGTCCTCGTCTTCACTTCTCACTCGCTCGCGCCACAGGAACAGCAACAAGATCTGGATACGCGTCCGTCGACACGACGGGAACGACGGATGGCGACGACGATGAGTAAGCACCCATCATTGTCGTCGTCTTCACTTTCTCACTCTCCTCGCTCGGTCGCCCAACAGGCCCAGAAACGTCACCAACCACCGTCCACAGGCACGAAACAACATGCTTGACGACGACGACAGCCCCTCAACGTGACGAGGACCACATACGAGGCCGACAACGCGTCCAACGACAACACGCTGAGCACGTCTGTACGACGACAACGACAAGGCCCCGACACAACGGAGCCGCCGTCCACACGCGCGACAACAGAAATACTCCGACTAGACGGTGAGCACACCCCGACCACGTCACTCTCACTCTCACCCTCATCGCTCGCTCACGCAACAGGTACAATAACAACATGTCGATACGTGCGCGTCGACACGACGAGAACGACGGATAGCGATGACAGTGAGTGAGCACCCATCGTCGTCGTCGTCATCATCTTCACCTTTTCACTCTCCTCGCTCGCTCGCGCAACAGGCCCACCGACCTCACCAACCACCGTCCATACGCGTGACACAACATGCTTGACGACGACGACAACACCTCGACTTGACGAGGACCACAGACGAGTCCGACAACACGTCCAACGACAACACGCTGAGCACATTTGTGCAACGGCGACGACCATCAGGAAAATTTTAATGAAATGATAATTTAATATATAGCTTTGACTATCACATAAAGCATACATTCTGTGTCATGATGATATGTCAATAGATAATTTTATTTAATTTCTGGGAGGGTTGATAGCATTGATCAAATATTATCAGTATGTTATATTTTCTCTGTATTTGAATGCTTATCGTTGATGAACTAACCTGTCTGCTATCCTGAAGCTTACCATCTAATTCAGCTATATATCAATGATCCCATTTGGCTATCAGATGACACATACCATATATATCATCAGTCCTAAAGTTGACCATCTAATTCCAGCTATCTGTCAATGATCTCACTTGGCTATCAGATGACACATACCATATGTACCATCAGTCCTAAAGTTGACTGTCTAATTCCAGCTATATGTTAATGATCTCACTCGGCTATTAGATAGCACATATCATATGTATCATCAGTCTTAAAGCTTACCATCTAATGTCAGGTGCATATTAATGAGCTGATCTACCTTTCAGATGGCACATATCATATCCATATCCAATTCTGAGGATTGGCAGATAATTACAGAAATCTATATATGAGCCTTCTTGTCTATAATATGCATATATTGCCATACAATTCCAAAAGTCTATGTATGAGCTAACTGTTTGCAAGATTCTATAGTCTTATTATTTACATCAAGTGGCTGAAAAATCACATGTTCTATCTGTAGAGTAGATGTTACTCAGTTATATCAGATAGCTCTAGGTTGCCTGTTTTATCACTGAGATAAATACTACCAGATATATCATATGTATGTAGATAATCTGTCTGGTTCACTCTTATAGTCAAGCATTATCATTTATGTCTATAATCTATAACTGATCCAATGTATCAAATAACAGGAGAACTATCTGCTTTATCAATAAGGTAGATCTTATCCAGATGTATTACATAGTTATAGCTGATCTATTTTATAACTGAGATAAATTTTACCAGATATATCTGCTTAAGATGGGTCTTATCAGAAGGATCAAATATATAATAGATATAAATACATAGACTGCTTCATCCACTTGATACCATATTACAATATACAGTGATGAATCTCAACCTTGATCATTTCTATCAGTTGTGAACACATGATCTAGATCAATCTAAAAGAAATATCTTGTTATCTTGTATCAGTATATCTGCCTCATGCACTATTCCATCCATAAGACAATACTTCACATATATATTAGCATTCCGAACCTCAACATCACTGTCAGAATTATTGATATGATCTACATTATCCGTAAGATAGATCATATCTCAGACCCAACCTACCATGGAGCCAACACCCCACTATTATCACAAAAACAAAATAGACCATAGACTGTATTCATTTCTAGTCATATCATGAATAAATACAAGCATCAGTCAGCCCAACTCCGTCTCTGCCACTTAAAGCCAGTCACACTGACAATCCTACCCCCCCTGTATGGCTGACCTCCCTGAGACGGATGAATGAAAAGGAATAATTAAGTAATATCAATCCGTGAGTGCAGCTTTAATTCAAGTTGCTGCTCGCCTGCGCCGGATTGTGGCTAGTGCACTATTCTCAGACGGCAACCGGCAACTCTCAGAATTGGTTGGAAAAATTTGCCTACAAAATAATTAGCACGAGCATTGTGAATACTATATATCAGGTCCTCACCTATTCCACCACAGCAAAAGCTGATTGACTTCATCCTTCTCATCCGGGTCATCCAGAAGTTCGAGGATGGAGTTGTAGAACCTCTCCGAGTCCGTCGAAAGGTCGGTGCGTGAAAAAACTTGAGCAGACGTCAAGGCAAAGCGAGCCTTGAAATAAGATGAATGGTAGACGGGATGTTAAGTCACGATGGAAAGCTCACCTGCGTCGCGACATAAGCGATTGATGCTTTCGACACCGCGTTCATCCCGTGAATACGAGCATTACAGGAGCGCGTAGCCTTAGGCTCTTCGACCTCAACAGAACTGGGGGACGTGAAAATGAACTTGTAAGCCTGCATATGAACGATCGGTCAGTAAGCCAGTGAGCATACCAAGAATAACGTACCGAAACCAGAATGCCGCCGCGCAATAACCCATTCCAAGGGTCTTCCGGGTCATACGAATAATTCGCGTACAAAAATACGGGCCATTGGTCCCCAGCGACTCGGAGTTGCCCACTGCGTAACTTTTCCTTGATTCTGCAATACATTGAGATTCTCAATCGATCAGTCGGAATAAACCTTGCATTGGACCAGTTATAGCCAGCCGGGCAAAGTAATGCGCCGGTTCGTTCGTGATGAAATCCTCGAACCGATTTGGAATTGCGCGGGATGTGGGGGCTGAGTGTCTGACCTTTTGGTGTAATCCAGTCGACCATGGCACATTTCATGCCTTTCGTGTCGTCGGCTCTGGCGCCATTGGCACCCTTCTGGATCTGTAAAAATAATCATAATGAGCAGTCGACCATGATGTGGGGATGCAACTCACCAACTCAGCCATCGCGCTGACTTCTTCTCCATCAGAGGACGCGAGACGCGCTTCCAGCGATGGAACCGATTTTAGTAGCTCCGAAAATACAGCAAACTCCCTTCTTTCTCTGCGGAGGGTTTTTAGATATGAACTTGACCATAGTAAAGAAAGTTACTTACTGTTCCGAAAACGTCTCTAAGGACCTGTCCTCTAATTCCACCATCATAACGAGGCCGTTGGTCAACAATGTCCGCACGCTGCAAAAGGCATGGATTACACGTCCGAAGTGTCGCCCGTGGTGGACCAATGGGTCTTGAGTGCTTCTGCGACGCAATCAGCAATAACAAAACACCAATTTGCGAGACGTACGGCCGTTTCCTCGGGCCCATTTGCAAGGCATCCGATCGTGAGCGCTTCTCACCCGTCATCGAAGAGTCTGCACCTAGAGCAACAGCGGGAGCATTAGCAGAGTTCGACATAAAGGACAGAGTGCGAGATGATGAAGGGAAAGAAGGAGCTGAAGTTGAGAAACTTGAGTCGGTCTTAAATACCCTCGTCGCTTGAGGAAGCGGACCCCGGAAACATGAGGCTAGACGAACGATGCTGCATTGCAGGCTTGCTAACTCGGCTAGGATTTAAGCCCTTGCTCGGCTGTTAGTAATTAGGCGAACAAGATCCTTGCATACCTCAGATCAACAACGGTTTCCGACACTATTAAGATCGCTTGCACCCGTACCTTATTAGTATACGGCGCCATGTTGAGCGGTACCGACAGTGGCGATGCGTGGTCTGATATGGCGAAAAATCTCCATATCCTCTCCCACACGCATCCTCGTCCATCTTTGGTTGATAAATCGAAAAATTGCAAGGCAATATAGACTATCTGAATTACTGTGCTTCGGGGATTCGCCACTAATAGCTAGCTTCGGCGAGAACTCGGCGTCCGCAGGGAATCTGCACCTACTTGACCATATCATGGTCAGCCCTCATCCTTGATATCGCAAGAGGCAGGGTGATGAATAAACGAACCCGATGAAGGCACGAAAATTTGAGTTCGTCAGTGGGTAGAATAACGAGTTCTAAGGTGGCAAGGAGAGGAACGATGGAAGCGACCCTAGGAGTGATTGTTGCTGATTCTGCCTTCTAGTCAGTTCCGCGTTCAGTTCATGTTGGGACGGCCACAGCGACCGCAACAGTTGCCACCAACTTGAAAGTAAAATGAGAATACCCGCCGAAGAGGGCCGAGTGTCGGTGGGAACAAGCGGCGGTCTGCCATTAGGTCCGTCCACCGCTTCCAGCCTCAATGTTTAGGTTTCCTGCTGGCCCACTGGTGTCTGGGGCACAGAAGACATAACCTCCAAACTGTATGGCAGAGGCGCGTCGTCCTGCACACCTGCAACATTGCTGTGCGAGACCTCCCACTGCCTAAACGCGACCTCGTCCACATCGACTGTGTCCAAACCCCCGCCAACCGCGTCCTTCTTCTTCTTCTCCGCCACTGCCCGTTGTCTCTCATACTCCTCCTTGCGTGCAGCCAACAACGTCCCCCGGTGCGCCTCATACTCGGCCTGCATCCAGCTCAACCACTTCTTGCCAGGCAATTCTCTACTCGTGCCTTTTGGAGCGCGTCAAAGGTCTCGCGGTCCGTGGCCTGTCATTCGGCATACCTTGGCACGAGTAGTGGGCGCTCTTCTCTGCGGTACGCCCGCTCAATGTGGATGTGATCGATCCGCTTCGCAGCGATCCGCAAATGTCCTTCTCCTTTTCCAGCTGCTCGACTTGGAGACGAATCAGTCTGTCCTCGCTCGAGTCCTCCGTGTCCTAGACAATGTATGAGCGTTAGCGGGAACAGTGAAGGGACCAGGACGCACCGCAATCGACACTTTGAGCCCGCTGCCCTTCATCAAATCCTGAACCAACTTCTTGGCTTCTTCCGTCCTGATCGACTCAATCACCCGTCTCGCCCGTTCGATCTCCTTCTTTTGGCACCTTCCTCTTCCTCTTCCTCCTCGATCAACCTCTTGGCACGCGTGAGCTCCGTGCGGTGGAACTTCTCCTTTTCTTTGCGTACGCTCACCTCCGGCGAGAGCTCTCGGCAGCGTGCGACGAGTACTTGTGCAGGGAAGGCAGGGTGTTCAGCGTTGGTCGTGGTGATAAGCTCGGTGGACTGGGCGGATTGACGCGTACAGGGTTGTAGAGCGCCGTTTCGAGGGTGTTCAGGCAGGTACCCGCGGGCTTTTCCGAGGACGGCTGGACGGTGGTGGTGTCGTAGGGCAAGGAGCTACTCGGACCGGAGACGGCGGACCCGTCAGAGTGGACGAAGGGCTCGTCGATAAATGAGATAGTCTCCGAGGAATATACGCAGAGCTCGCAACCAATGATGTAGGCTTCGACTTGTTCGGGGACAAAGTCATCGAGGGCTTGACGAGGTCGAGGAGGCGGGAGGAGGGGGTGGTAGCCAGCATATGTGGAGTCGCTGGCATAGATTGAGGAAACGATGAGTGCTGGGAAAGCATACAGTAGAGAATCTTCTTGATGCGGAGGATGTCTCTCGAAAGCTGGAGAAGATGAGTAAGGGAATGTCGGCGGAGAGACGGCGACTTACGCTTCGAGGAGGCTCGCGGTAGGCACCTTGGGTAGCCCACGTAGAGCGACAATGCGGGTACTTTTGGAGCGGGCGTCGTCCTCGTTGGCATGCAGCCCTACTGGGACTGCGAGTACGCTGACGAGAATATGACCTACGAGACGGTCACGGACGGGTCATTTCTTCATCGCATCTGGAAATGGAGGTGACGTGGTAGAGGAAGGGTCAATTGTGAAGTCAGCATTGGTAGAAAGGCCTATCAAAACGGTCAGGGAATGACAGCGCAGTGAGAGGAAGATCATAGCGTGTCCCTCCTCCGACGTGCTGTGAACCGATCGCCAGGACCACCGTCTGGCCCGGGTGCGCCTTCGCTGTCCCGGATGCCGCTTGCGCTTCAAACCAGATGGGGATGCTTACTATTACGATTCACATGGACGGGGCTGGTCTGCAGGAGAGAACGACGCGCCTGCTTGCAACTTCGGACTAATGCCTACAATTGACACTGGGCTAGTAGCTGCGGACTAGTCAATTTTGGACGTTGAACTGGAAGGTTCCCGAAGATGATGCCGCGCTCATGTTTATGTAAACGGTTTTAGCCCGTATTTGCATCATGGATGGCGATCAAGTAAAATAACAAACTCGTGATACTTGATCGATATCAGGTCTACTAAGAGTCACTCGCTGAATATTCCTGATCCTACCGCCGGGGCACATAGTACATCAAGGCTGCAGTCCACGCAATACTCGGACGGCACGCATTCATCGCAATACGTCGTACCACAACTATTGCAACTCTGTACGCACTGCTCACAAAATAGGCAGTCGCAGCCTCAGTGAGGCCTGAGGACCTGCACCAGCCTTCGCCTCCGTCCAGGCACGAACTGCAATGCGGCTGGTTGCAATCTGCGCATCTCTGCCGCTCCAGGCACTCTTCACAAAACAAGTTCGAGCAGGAGCCGGTGTGACATGCGCGCACCAGCTCCACCTGAAGTTTGAACCTCTGACCCGTCCAGTTCCGTGAACGAACGCCAGTCTTCTTCCGCACAGTCGTCGCACAGCGCTGTCTGACCGCACTCGGGGCAGAATTGGATGCACTCCGAGCACCCGTGGACGCAATACGCCCGCTTGCATTGTGGGCACTGCTTGAGACAGTCTGCCATCGGAGGCTCCTTGCAGTTGTCGCAGATCCAACCACGTTCGCACGCGCACGAGATCCCACCCCCAGGGGAACATGATTGGCAGATTCTTAGACTTCTAACGTGTCCCATCATCGACCAACATCCTTCATTCTGACGTGGCTTGACCCTGGTTGCAGTAAGAACATACAATAGGCCTGGGTGGGTGCTCTCGAACCACCCTGCTTGACATCCCAAATATGGTATAGCTGCGAGTAGTCTCTTTGGGTCGGCCCAGGCACCACGTCAGCTTGCGATTACAGAACCAGAGATTGCATTGGGGACATTGTCCGAGACTCGGAGGCGGGATGTCCCGTGCGTTCTCCCGTAAGCAAGGCAGACAGGCGGCCGGTATAGGTATCGCGGGAGCATGACTGGAATGGAATGAGCCGGGACACAGGACAATCCCAACTCAAGCAAATGACGGCGTGACAGGATGTGCACAGCGTCATTGACACCTCGCATGACGGACATGGCTTCTCGAAGAAAGGAGAATCGGCGCAGATTGGTGACTGGGCGGAGGAAATACCATTCGATTCGAGACGTTTCAAAAAGTCCTGACACAAATTCGTTAGGTCAGACAAAAGAAAAGAAAAGAAAAACCACCTGCCAAGCGTCGCAGCGAACTTTGGGTGCCTTCCATGGTTTACATATACCACACAGTCTCTTCAACGACTCCTGCAGATACAGCTGGATCTCTTGTCGAGTACGTTCAATCTGCCGCATTTCTATGGGAAGACTGGGACGGCCATCGCATTGTACGGTCTCTGTTTGCAAGTTGACGACTACTCGCTGGATTTGCACCGCAGGCACATCCTGGTACAAGACCACTTTGATTGGGAGTTCCGCTCTGTCTTCCACAGAGTATAGTATCCCTGCCTGGCGATTTTTGGTGCAGATGTCTGAAGGAGCGTTGCTTGGGTCATGGCCAGCTTGCTGATAGGCGAGGGCGAAGGCATGGTCAGCGAGGTCGGCCAAGCACGGAAGCGCACGTTCAAGTGACTATAATGACCGCACGTAGTGGTAACTCAGACTGAGACATGGGCTCGCGCGAATAATCAGCAGGTTTCTTGCAGCACTGGACGATGGTGGGCTATGGTTCCCTATACAACTTGTACTTATTTGGCATCAATGCCAAATGCAGTAAGAAGTACGGCTGCGAGACGGGACCCAACCACTGCGAGTCCGCGACCTCGTGTCATGCGCCCAGAGCAAGATTGAAGCGCGAACGACGGCGAAAGCGAAAGAGGAGAGAGAAATGACTGATATGACTCACCGCGCTGTGTGGTGTCCCAGAAAGCGGCGTGCGCATTGGGGGAGTTCGGTGCGTAGATGTTGATCATGGATAGGCGTCGGTCGTGATGCCAAACAATGGACAGGGATGCGGCCCTACCGGGGATGTGTTCGTGGAGTGTGGTGGAGGAGGTTGAGATGAGCTCCTTAAGGACAAAGGCAATCCCGGCGGATGCACTGGGGTTGTCGGTGGGGTGTGAGGGTATGACGCAGCCACCATCCCAAAATATCTGCACTTACGAAGCGTAGGAATAGATGGGGACCCTGTTTCGTAAGGCATCTCCTGCACAATGTCAAATGTCTTTCCAGGACTCGGAATGGTCGATACCACATCCTCGAAACCTTTCCAGCCGACAATAGGGTGTGCAAACAGCTTCTTGGAGGTCGACCCTTCCGAAGGCCCTTGCTGTCTCGATCGTCTGCACCACGGAGCTGTGCTACTGTCTTGGCCTGCAACCGAGCCTGTGTAGCGCATGAGATAACGTTGGCAACTAAGGTAGCGCGCTCGCTTTGTAGTCCTCATCAATTCGATGCGCAACACGATTCAACCGTTTGCAAACAGAGGAAAAGTTCAAGTCTCTCAATTCTGCAAACAAGGGGTCCGTCGTCGCAGACAAGAGATGTTTCTTGGTCTTCTCGCTCGTGACTGACGTTATGGTCGCAGGTTGCTGCAATGTCCTTGAAGTTGGGTTTGTCGAGTCCGGTGCAGATGGTGGGTTCAAGAGGATCAAAGGAAGTTCGGCTTAGGGGCTAACAAGGGTTCAGAAGTTCGATCAGGTTCGAGCATACGCAAGCTCACAGTTCTTGATACCGATCAACTCGTCAACGAGACCCTGGTATGTCAACTGAGTCACCAACGGGGTGATCATATCGACATGTCGGTCCAAGATGATCAGGGAGTCAAACGGTGCCGTGGGATTCAGCGAATCAGCCGAGGCTACCAGCTGGTCAGGAAGAGGTTTGGTCAAGAGCGTAGCAAGTTTCTGGCTCAAAAATTAGCGCAACAAACGCGCGTGAATTGACTGAACCATTACAGAAGCGTAATCTCCTTTTCCAATGATTCGGGGAAACCGACTGAATGTGCGCTAGAGAGCATCCAAGGCCAACGTCGAGTTGTATATGATGGTTTCGTCGCCGTCCTGTAATAGAGACTTTGAAACAAAGGCTTGAACGATCAACTGAGATGATTACCACCCATAGTTCCTTGAATACAATATCGTATTCGAGCGAAACGGCATCGTCCTCGAGGGGTATGAACTGCAGGTTGTATGACGAGATGGTCAAGTCGCCAAGTACACCCTCCTCTTCCAGTATCCAAGAAACAAGGATGGACGTGCAAGGAACTAGGAATAGCCTATATCTATACTTGTGGGATTCCTTGGATGACTTTTTGATCTGGTCTGGCACTTTGTTGGCAGAAACGAACAAGGTACGGAAGCGGACATTACTGACCCGCGATTATTTTCACGTACTTGATGAGCGGCCGACAGAGGTAGACCACGTTCGTGGTGGTCGAAGTCAGAGGGCCGAGCTCGAGCCAGAACATTTTATCCTTATCCACACCATGATTCTAGTATAACCAACGGATGAGAATTCGCGTGATGTGTGTTCGGGACCAACATCACCTTCAAGAGCGCGACTTCGGTCACAAGTTCCAATGGCCCTGCAAGAGTCGGATCGAGAACGAGCGTCTTTGCGCCATTCACCTGGGATGGACAAGCTGTGAATATACGCAGAGCGACAGGTACCGGGGAGTGACTCTCACTGAATTGAGCGCATTCACAAAAGTCTTTTTTGCAGCTTCCTGAACGTCCAGAGATTGTTCGTTTTCGCGTTCGATGCCCGAGGTGGACTGGAGATCTGCCGTAGACAGCGCCGAGGTCGCTGCCATTCAAGTTATTGTGGGAGACAGTGACTCTGGATGTACGGCACAGCCACGATTTACAACTTGGGATCTGAATATAGATCTGAATACTAAAAGAACGAAGAAGGAACAACTTTCTTCCCGCCTGAGGTCTGCCTACGGGAGACTAAAAGGAACGGTGAAACCGAACGCAATTGTCATGTTCTCTACCAGCGGATGGCCCTCACATACGATGGAGACGTCCGCGCTCGTCCTCAAGTGCGGCGGAAGACGACCGTCCGGGCTCTCTCCTTTCCTCGTCCGAATGTCGATGGGTAACGTACTTCCCACCTGTTCCATTCACATAACGTGGCTAAACAAGGATAATGAAGCGTTGACGCTTCACTAGTACCGGGCGAAAGCACCCGTCGCCTTTGCCGCTATTTCTGTTTCTCGTCTGGTTTATTTCTCGTATTCCATGACATTGACGGTGAGCAACTCCTCGATCACGCGAAAGGTCCACTTCTCACTCGTCTAGTTGAACGTGTGGTCTTGTACGGTCCTCGTTGGCGTTTCGGCGGTCGTCCTGCACTTCTGAATTCGCTGACGGTTCTCCAATGCGTACTTCAGAGAGCCACCGCTCGTTAAGCCAGATATCAATTCCCTTCACCCAGACGTGAATATGACAGAGCCTCCACTCGTATCACACGATCCCTTGGTCGACTTCCTGCAAGCCCTGCGAATTTTCGGTTTTCTTGAGAAGCCTGTTAGTCCTATCTTATCCTTATCTCTTTTGCATTCTTCAGCCCATAAAAACGCTCGGCAGGTTTTTCATGAGTTAGCGAAGCATCTACAAGCGAGACGGCTTGTCGCAGGCGAGATTGCACAAAATGGTCCTGGTCCTTGGGACGACGAAGATATGAACGGGTATCAATTTATCAACCAAGTAAGGAGTGGATGCACTCGGTCCGGTCCTCTCAATATACTCAGTCTGTTTACAGACCAGACAAGGGGTCGGTGGAGGAAGGAACACGCAGAGCATTGCAAAAGCGCAAGGCACGAGAGCAAGAGCTGCAAACACAAGGAGGGGGACAAGCCTCGCAGAAGGTGACGCGTCTGTGCGGATCGACGACCCTCTGATCGCCAAGATCTAGGGTTCGAAATATTGTTCGTCCTTGATTGATTGATCATTCAGTTCATATTCTAGACATAAGTGTGTCCTAGCAGATTGCGCTACTAATGGTATTATGTATGTAAGTAGAAACGAAGGTAGGAAACGGAAAGAGTACGCCGGGAGATGGAACGACGCCCTCTAATTTTTGCGACAATGAAAACTGCGCTAATGACACTGATCTGAGACCACTAGATTATCAAGGTCCGTCTCCGAAGGATCCTGTGGCTGCAGTTCCTGTTGTTGCGCCTTCGCCCCATGTCTGCGTCCCACTCTGTGGTCTCCGCGTCCCGTCATTGGCCGTGTCCGCCTTGGCTGGCTTGGGCTTTGTCAAGATCTGAATCGCAAAGTAAATCTCCTGCTGCTGCTTCTTGACTATGTCCGTGACCTTGAGCATCGAATCCTCGTTCTTTGGACGCTCCGCCTGCCGTGCGATCTGGTCTTCCAGCTACTTTGGCACCGTTGCGCAGCTTTCGACGGCCGAGGTTACGTCCTTTTTGTCGATGTGTGCGTATGTACTTGTTGGTAGACGTAGCTGGCGAGGGGTACTTGTTCAACGACGTCGCAACTCGGCGATCGCTGGCTTCGCTGCAGCGTGCCACGATCGGGTCACCGATCAATTTGAGCGCATCCAGTTGGGCGACGTAGGCGGACTTGATCTTGATAGGTAGACGGATGTCCCTGACGTGGAACTCGCACACGCTCCGAAAGACAGGGCTGAAGAACACACGGGCAAAGGTGAGGCCGCGGGTGCAACGGCTTTTGGGGGGTTCACCGCCAACTTCCAAGAGTAGCTTGGATGCGTGCACGGATTGCAGGGGTACGGATGCATCAGGATGTGTAGAAAGGCCGATCGTTGTCATTATCATCTGGTCAGGGGAGACGCTCGCAACACAGATTCCAAACGGACGTACCTATGATGTACTACTCTCGTCAAACTCTCGTCGGCGTGTTCATGATCTAGCTTTTACCCTGGGGCAATCGATTCGGGCTCCTCTTTGCAACTTGGCTCGTCGACATGATGGCCGCCGCATTCGTCTTGTCCGTCTCCTGGTTGACCATCGTGACAGTGGGACACATCAAGAAGGTTCGTCCGCCAGCTTTCATTGTATCTTTGCCTCTCTTACGCAGACCTTTGGTAAGTATAAGCCGAGGTGCGTCGTTTCATTCCATACCTTCGTTCTCTCTTTCCCTTTTTCTCTCTGAATTGAGTCGTCATGCTGCGATGCTGAGTCTGTCGTGAATACTTCATCGAGAAGGAGTTGGAGGGTGGGAAGTGCGTGTAGGTCAAGGTGGACAAGGTACGACAATCATATCCCATCCTTGGCCACGAGTTGTGCTGGTGTCGGTTGACGAAGGTATTTTGCAACAGGAATTCATGGATTTGACGGACCGACAGAACCGCGATTTCAGATCGGCGTGCTCTGAGCGAGGACTTTGATTTGAGCGGTCGGAGACGAAAATTGACTTTGTCACAAACACCTTCAATCCGACGTGCACCCGACTGAGTGGAGTCGCTGAACTTGGAGCGGCAATGACCAAAGTTACGATGGTGCGTTCATTACGGTGAGGGTTAACCGTGACATTCAACGTTCAACCCCAACAGTACTTGAAAGGTCCGTGCCACACCTCACATGACCTCACATGACCAAATAAATTAGGGCGGAGATTGAACCTCCCTCAAGCAACGGAACACATTGCACGCCGTTGGACCCTGTGTGGCGGTGACACTCCAACACGGCCCGGGTACTCCTTGGGCATGTAGTGCTCGTGATAACGCCCGATAACGCCCCGATAACCATGTCTAAGTGGTAGTTTCATAGTGTCTTTACTATTGCCCTCGTCAATGATGGCGCTCTGAGTCATCCTCGCTCGTCGTCCCGCTCTGTTCCTTTGCACATAACAATTGATCAGTCGGCTCTAGTACCAGACGCAGTCACGGCGGTACACTAATAACATTCTTTCATGACCCCGCTAGCATTCCTTCCCGCTGAATTTGCATGCCACTGTCCTCGCAGATATATAAAAGGAGCCTCAAGAGTGTCCTTGCTCATCGGGGCCCTCTTTTATCTTCTTGACCTCATCGTCACGTCGGTTACGTCCCACTCTCTTGTTATCAAAGGTAAGTGATCTGTGTTCTTCTGTTCACTGAGTCCTCGCTCAGCACTTTACAGCTTTGTTTCTCACATTCCTTACTACATCTACGGCCTTATCATCCATTTGGCACTGGTAGATCTATGCCGTTTATCCCGCCGCCCTACCCTTTGTCGCGCTGTTGTACTAAATGCGGTACTCAGGTCACACTGTCTCTTGTGAAGGCCACAAACGTCCCAAATGCCGGTAGGCCATGCTATTCAGTAAGTCCACTCGTCTGCCTCGTGCACCGGTTTGCTAATCATGTCATATTTGCAGTGTAATACATGCCGTGAATGGTTCTGCTGGGGCGATGGCTTGGGAAAATCGCCAAGTACCACGCCAACGACCTCACCCACACTACCCTCCGTTCCTGCCATGGTCCCCGGGCGTGTTGCTGCTGGTGAGCCGGCACAGGCACTGGCACAGGTGACCGCTGCCGCTACTCTAAGTGCGCAGTCACGAGAGTAGGACGGAAGTGCCAGCGGCATATGTGTCGCAAGCACTGCCGTTTGGCCGGGAGCTGTATGGCTGATGGGCACACTCCTCCGTCATCAGCTCTTTCATCTTCGACCCCAAATATCATCCCCGCCTCTCGTCTGCCGGTTCCTCTTCAACCTATCACTCATGGCCCGCCAACCTTCGAGTCAAGCTCTTCCTCGTCTTCCGAGTCAATGTCGAACATTGATCCCGCCTTACGGCCCGTGTCCGACTCGGCGGTTCCTTTTCATTTCATTCGACTCGGACTCGCGTTCTTCAAGCTCAAGTTCAATCTCTTCCGCCGGGTCTTCCTCAATCACGAACAATTCCGTCTTACATGCTCCCGAGTCGGTTCTCTCTTCTGAGTCGGTTCCCTCTTTCGAGTCAGTGAAATCATTGTCCTCCGAGTCGATCGACTCGCAACCCCCGGCCCCTCATGTGCCCCCTACCTCCTTGCCTCTAATCCAAATGGCCGATCCCTCGATCAAACCACGCCATATCTCCCAGCTTCGCCCTATCTTTGCCGACCATGTTGCCAGCGTCCACGAGCGGGCCGAGATGAAACGCCAGCGCGATCAGGAATCTGCGCTGGTGAAGAAGCGGATGCGCGAAAACGTTCTTGCGTTCAGCTTCTGCAGGGTAAGTCGTCTATTTCCGCGTCCATATTACTACTTATTAATATCCTATGAAGAATGATGACGATGCCGTCATGACTGCCAGGACGGCTTCATCTATCCCTACTTCAAGCTTACGCGTCTGGTCCTCACTGACCTCCAGCTGCTCGAGCCGGGGGATGAGGCGTCACCGTCCCCCGCTGTCCATTACTTCAATCCTTCCCTTGATAGTTGGGTCGGAATGAAGATCGACAGCACCATCGAGCTGACAAAACCCGCACAGAAGATCTTTTTCAAGGGCGTCAACATTACCTCATACCCCCGGTTTGATCAGTATTTTGCTTCTGCCCGTGAGGCAAACCTTCGGACGTCACTCTCTCAAGAGCGCGCCTCTATCAAGCAAGCTCGGGCGTTCAAGGAGGCACACGCGCTGGACACTGTTGGAATTCTCTGACGAAGACTCCCCGCCGCCTTCACCACGGAAACGTCGCATGCGGTCACCTAACCAGGTCCCTGGGCCGCCTTCTCAAAAGATACGCACTAATCCCAATGCTTTTAATTATGTACTACTGATGTTGTGCTTCGACCTTGGCTCTCGTCGAACGGTTGCGACGCAATATCATCTGATCAAGAAAGAAGTCGTACTTATCCACAAGCATTTCCCTGCATATAGCGTGATAGCCACCTATCCACAGTGATAATTACATTCTTGCCGGTGACTAGTATGCGACATATCCTTCTACTCTACTGACCGCTTTCCTTGATTGTCCCAGCAAGCTCTGTCCACCACTGCCGTGTGCGAATCTCGTTTTCCGAACCTTGAAGCACCCAGTGTGACCGGAGAACCAGCCCTCGCCGCATCTACCCCCAGTTTTCCCGTCGCCAACGCACGTTCTTTTCTTTCGCTTTCTTTCGCAGCCCTCAATCTCCTCAAAGCGTCATGCACCATCTCTTCCTGTAGCAATGCAAAGGAGAGCCGCACATACGCAGACTGCCCGCTTGGAAGGGCACATGCCCGGGAGCACCAATACCCCATTCTGGATCCCTTTCGAGTTTCTCAGTGTCGCTTACTCCACTGTCATTGGGGTCCGGCAGGAGCTTTACCCTGTTTTATTGTCCATGCCAATCAGTACATTGTTCGCCTGTCAACATTGCGCCCCCGCCACGAGTTGTCAAAAGGGATGTGCAAACGTACCAGAAATGATTCTGGTTTGCTCCATTCGGCCACGTCCCCCAGATGCTCTTTCAGCGCCTTATCGAACCTGTCCCGCTTGGTCCTATAGACGCTGGACACATTTCGCGTAAAGGTCTCAAAGCCGTCATATCCCCACTGTTTGACGAGGGCAAGCATTGTTTGTGTCACCGTTGGAGGCTGCAAATTTGACAAGCCAGTCTGTCGTTCACCACACAATCCATGAGATCAGGACTCACATAAATACCGTCGATGATGACTTTAGGGCCCGATGCACAACCCAAACGCATCCCCGCCGCTATGATCTTGAATAAGCTGTCGAGGCGACAGCCTCCGGTAGCTCAAGCTCGAGGGAAGTAAGAAGGCGCTCGTCGTTCTGGTAACACCGCCAATAGTATGGGTCATCTAGACGAATGCTTCTAAAATGAGGAAGTCATGTTTGCCAGAGCAAGTATCACTCTACGTCTCTGGGTCGTCGTCGTCGTGCCACTAGGATTCCGCCGTACTGCAACACAATGTTCAAGGGCTATGACCAACGGTCTATGAGATAGCTCACAGGCACGGTGTACAGCAGCTTCGGCTTGGGCTTTCCTGTGGGCCAGTTCTCGAGGCTTTCCTCAATGATGCAGGGCTGACTCCCATGGGGTCAGTCTCTATCTCTATCATCACAAGACTCTGTCAAATGTACTTGGGATTTGTATTATGCGCCCACTTGCCAATCTGTTCACAGTGCAGACTTGCAAGGATAGGTACTATTCCGCTGTGTTTCACATGGTATCAGTACATCCAGTGCCAAGTACGCTGTGCTGTATGAGGGACTCTCGATGAAAATTGAATCCCCATGATTTACAAGCATCATGATGGCCTACAGCCACGTCCGGACTTTATATCCCTTCTCTTGAGTCAACTATATAACCCACCTCAAACGTTAGATCCTGAGTCCCAACTCCCACCACCACCGTCCATCCCTCGTCTTTTTTTTCGTTTGTGTAGACGCTAGGAGATGTATGTAGATGGGAACACGTCCAATTTCCCTGAGACCAAGGACAACAATCCGGGGGTGCCTTTCAAGGGGTTGAATGAGGTTCGGACTTGAATATTTACCAGATTGTTACCATCAGCCGTTTTCACGATCTCAGTCAGTCCGTTGCCTGATGGCTCACTTTGATATCGCTGGCGAGCTTGGAGAATAATCGATTGTAATACTCTGTAGGGAGATACTCAACCTCTTGTAATTTGTCTCCATCCATTCCGCCGCTGGTGTGAGGAATGGTATCCCCAGATGGATCTTCTATCGTTTCAGGTCCTGACATTATCAGTTTTTCACAACGAAACGACTTGAGGGGGGCGTACGCAGAACTTACTCAAGACTCAGCATACCCTGCCGACTTGAGCAAATTCCGCCCCACGTACTAGCCGAATAGACTGGAAGCACTTGCACGCTACCTGGATTTCTGGTCGTGCCAAATCAAGTTCATACAGACAGTCAAAAAACTCACTCGAGACGTGCCTTGTTGTCACTGCGTCTCAGGAAATAGATCTCTGGCTGAGCTGAGAAAGAGCCTTGGAGGCTCAACGCTGCTTGTGAGTACGGTCGAGTTCTACATCTACCTGTTCTCGCTGACGTGGAATGCTTCCGTAACGAAACTAACGTAGCCAAAATTTACATTGATCGAAAGCAAGGTGTAGATGGCAACACCGACTCACCACTTTTCTACCATCGCCCGCTCCGCCTTGCACTGGAGGCAAACTTGTTGACACGCACCATCAAGAGTTAGTGTTCTCGTGTCGAATCCGCCTTGTGAGGGCAGACTCTGTCTAAAACTCTTCACCCATACGTGTTTCGATGATCCGAACTTGAATGTACTTCGTCTGTTTGACGGTTATCCGGTCAGTTCCGAGACGTGATGCCATCTCGACATGCCAGTGTATTTAAGTCAGGTGCAAGTACTTGATCGTATCTGCGCTCCTCCACATTTGCTTCCTAATGTTTTTCAAGGTAATCTCAACCATTGCCGTCACAGTGGCTGTTTTCGTTCTGGCCGCCCAAATACCTGATCTTAGGGAAGAAAATGATGGTATAGCCATGCCACCCACGAAACGCTCTGATATCGACGCGCGCGAATTACATGTTACATCACACAACGCGTAAATGGACCTTTGATGTCCTCAGCCATCGTTTTTGCTTACACGTTTTCAGTAATATCATTCGTGGCCCAAGTGGCATGGATGGTTCCGAAACGACCACGGGGACGCCGCATCCGCCTGCTGTGCAACGGGACGGTTCCGGCGCTCGCCTCGCTTTGACAAAATCCGTGAACGGAATATGGTATGCGACCATTTCGATCGGCACTCCTCCCCAGCCCTTCAACGGTAAGATTTTCCGCGCATCCGTGACACCCACTCACTCTAATCGCCATCTCAGTCCAGCTTAACACCGCTTTTGGGTAAGTGTTTTCCGTCAGTACCATGGCACTCTTTGCTCTTACTATTCGACCCAGCGATCTCCTTGTTCCAGCCTCAACAGGTGATGAGAACTGCAGAAGTCACCATGCCCTCTGGAATCCCGCATCGTACCAAACCACCGACACGGACTTCGATTTAGATTTTACCATAGCATTTGAAGATGGTAGGATGGCCAGCGGTAAACAATACACGGACACTGTTACCATTGCTGGTTTTATCGTAAGATTTTACTGCTGTTTGCGAACATCATCACTTCTGACCAATGAATAGGCACACCAGACCATCGGTGTCGCAACAAGATACTCTTCGTCTCTGAGAGCATCTGAGTTTCCTCCAGATGGTATACTGGGATTGGGTTTCCCGTCTCTGGCACAACTTCATTTCCAGAGCCCTCTGTTTCACACGCTCTACAATGAAGGAACACTGTTGCATCCAGTGTTTTCACTCACGCTCACCATTTTTGGAGGCGAGCTGTACATTGGTGGAACGAACACAGAGCTTTACGTACAGAGCACTCTCGTCTGGACCCCTGTGACAAGTTCGGTGAGCGCAAATACCAGGTGGTATGATCCGTATGGATGCATACTTAGATTTCACTTTTAGTCTTTCTGGCAGCTGAAGATAGATGACATTCGAGTCAATGGACAGATTGTTCTGAGAGACATATCCGCCAACATCGACACTGGTGGTAACTTCATTTGCGGTGATGCGAGACGAATTATCGATCTGCACCAGGCAGGTGGCGGTAAGCCATACCTGAATGAGGTTGGGTTTTATATCTGTGAGTTTCGATCAATTTTGGTACCTTTGATTGACTCCCTGTAGTCCCATGTAATTATTTTCCGCGCTTCACCTTTACCATTGGTGGAAGGTCCTTTTTATTGCCTCCCAACGCATTTAACAAGGGACAGGTTAAGTTTCATTCGCCAAATTGCTTTAGCGGATTTGCGGGAATTGTGCCAGGTTCTCCAGATTCTGGTGAGATTATTCTATCCATCATTCCCTCTTCTCATGCTGACCGGTGAACTCGACTAGCTGTGTGGTCGGTCGGGACCATCTTCCTCCAGCAGTTCTATACCGTGTTTGATTTCAATAGCCAATCACCAAGAATTGGATTC
>JBBPPI010000146.1:0-26799 GCA_038091915.1 Leccinum griseonigrum | reverse complement strand
ACGCCAGTTGGAGGGGATGCTGGGATCGTTTGGACGACGCACCCGCGCTGACGAGATGCAGCATATGACAGATAGTAAAATAACAGATTATTTTGTTCGTTAATAGCTACATACAATATACCTTGGAGTTCTTAATGTTTATCTGCAGTGAACTCGGGCGCTAATTACCCATCTCCCCACTATCCCATACTCCCTCATAACCCATAGTCTTTGGGCTATCCCGACAGGTATGGGTTAGGAGGGAGTCGACTGTACACACTGACAATTGTGGCTGAAGGAATGTAAATTTGTGCGCCGGAAATGTCATGCATATGCAATATGCATGTGGGCGGCAGGGGCCCATGCATATATATTGCATATGCATGTGGGCGGCAGGGGCCCATGCATATATATTGCATATGCATGGGGCCCCTGCCGCCCAACACGGGCTGAGCTCAACTCCCATGCATTATGAGAATTATGCATCATGGGGGTATGTATTGTGAGCAGTTGTAGTACACTGTACTGCGACTCGGTATGGAACGACTATAGAAACACAGTCTTGTACAAATAGATGTAAATAAATATCACCGTCGTCGTCGACGCGCACATTCCGAGTCGACCTTTGAACGTTCGACATCGACCAATGGCCTCGCACGACAATGATCCATTCTACCTGAGGTGAGTACGGCTCACCAGCACGAACGAGTACGAACTGAAGTCTTTCTTTTAGATACTAGTACGAATTTTCGTTGTCCAATCGTTGCCGGTGCTAAACATGGCATGTATGTAGCACAGGCCATTCCGGTAAACATGGTCACGAGTTTCTTGAATTCGAGTACTCGCATGGTCGTTTGCGATATGCAAACAATTCCAACTATCGAAACGATAGTCTTATTCGAAAAGAGAGTAAGTGGGCATCGCTCCGCCTCTTTGCTTAGACTCACCACTCTATCTCTAGTGTGGGTGGGGCCGTTGGTGGTCAAGGAACTCAAACGAATCGTCGAGGCGAGCGAGATAACAAAGTAAGCATCCTGATCTAATCTACCTGTTGTCTGACCACGAGCGTTCATCGCTGTGCAGAGAAGACGACACGAACTGGCCGAAAAAGAACATCGTCGGAAAACAAGAGCTTGAAATTCGTATTGGAAACGACCATATTGCCTTTGAGGTCCGTGTGATCCGCGTCGTGAAGGATTCTACTAATTTGTTGGTTAGACTGCGAAAATTGGGTCCCTCGTCGACATCCAGGACAGCGAGGACCCGGAAGGACTTCGGGTTTTCTATTATCTGGTACAGGATTTGAAGGCGCGTACTCACTTTCCCCTTCTTGACCACTAAATAAGCTTGCCCCAGTGTCTCATTTTTTCATTGATTTCCCTTCACTTCAAGATCAAGCCAATTTAGATAATCACGTTGTATTGCGTTGTCGTATGTAGGATTATCATACTTACCTTTCAACGAATACATCCAGAGAACCTCCGTAAGAACAACGGCGACTCGGTCAAAAGGACACCACTAAAAACTTACACCCTTTTTGCGGCGTCCCACCGCCCATCATCCCACCACCACCAGGCGGTCCTTGTGATATCCGTTGCAGACATGTATGTCCATTTTCTTACAACCTGGGCGCGTTTCGCTGCCTTTTCTGATGCTGACGCATGCGCAAAGGTTGGGATTAGGATTAGAAAGGTTAGCTCCCTAGTGCGGTACGGGCCCACTGATCAAGCCTTTCATGCGCGATTCGCGTTGACCTATCGACCGAGACAGCTACAAAAGGCATACAAAATGTTGACGCATCATATGTGTTGGACGACCCGTCACACATTTCAGTACGCAAATCTTTATCATCATCCGACGTCTGCGAGGCTAGATACGCCTGCAGCCTCGGTCGAGACGGTTTGTCTGCTTGATCCAACGATGTGAGATCACCTAGTGACGTCCTACGTTGGAGACCGAGCGTCATTGCCTGTACATTGATGCCTTGCGGACTGCGGAGTCAAAAAAACCTCATAGTAACAAGTTCGTATGCGCGCGGAAGGCAGATGGCCTGGCAAAGAACCTGCAGGTCCAGACGGGGCGACGAGGTCGAAGATATGAAAGTATGGTATTATAGATGATATTCGTGTCAACTGGAGAGATAAAAACCTGTTGTGAACTCACTTGACCAAGAGAGACTCGGACTCATCATTTGATTTCCCAAATTGGGACGCAACCGGTCCGTTTCTGGGTCACTCTTGCCAAATTACTTGCAAACACCCAACACGTACTACGCGCTTGGTTTTCGGTAGACATGTCCCTCTTCAGGTGCTCCAGTGAGTTCACAGTCCTTATTTGTTTTGCTTCTCAGCTCAGAAATTCACTGCTTTATCCAGCCCCCGAGCGACGGGTAGTTGACCAAGTTTTGCCCGTCATAGCAAACGAGATATATCTTCACATCTTCGAACTCATTGCCCCATTCAATGAATATCTACCACCAGAAGAAATTGCGACATTTCACAGGCTTTCTGGCGTTTGCAGGTTCTTTGCCAACGTCTGCTTTCCACGCGTATTCGAGTCGGTGGAATTTCCTCATTCTGGTACCTTTTCTCGTAAAGGTGCTCTCACACACAAGGCATCGCTGGGATCTATGCTATGCATGCAAATTGCAGAGGAGCAGTCTCTCGCGCTCGCGCTTGCCCCGGCAGTAAGGGCGTGTCATTTCACAAGCTCGCAGCCCCTGCTGCACTGGCTGCCCTGCAGCATAGTCTCAAAGCCGGTTGATCCTTTATCTTTAAGATATATCACTGCAATGACGCTCATGAAGAATATCCTCCGGCTCCAGGTCTCGGACTTGGTTGTGGGTGCGGAACTCTGGAAAGCGATCGCGGCACTTTCGTCGCTCGAGGATCTGTCATTCTATGATTGCAGCTTTTCAAACCTCCAAGAGGACGTTGGACTCAAGAAGAGGCCGAAAGTGTCCCGACTTAGTGTGGTTGGCTGTTCTGCACCTATGTATGCCCTCGGGGATGCTGATATGGAGTGCTTGCACATGCTTACGATGGATTTTTGGTGTCTGGAACAAACGTGGCTTACCGAAATGGAGGATTGGCTGCCCCAATCTACCGTCACTGAGCTGCACATCCACATCACCGAGGCTGATATATTTCAAGAACCAGATTACATGCAATTGGTGGATCGCGTCGTCGTACAAATGCCGCAGGGTCTCGAGGTGCTGTGTTTCTTAGTTGACGACGTGTCGGTTTATCCCAAATACCTTCCGTCTGTCTGGGCAAGCATCTTGGGTAATCCTGCTTGTGATTCGCTTCGCTCGCTCACAGTGCGAGTGGCGGATGGTACACTGGTTCAAGAGGGCAATGATGTGAGTTGATTTGTGCTCTTTGTTCGATGCCCCGCATATTCGCTGGATCGCTCACCATTTCCCGTCCTCTAGAATCTTTCCCTATCCATAAATGGTATGAATCTCCGCATGCATAAGATCTATGATGAATGACCGGTTGTGTTGGCCGCATCAGATGAATTGCCCGAAGTTCGACGTATCCTTCATGACAAGCTAGCTCCTGGGTCCGGTCACACTGCTAACCTCAGGTATGTAGATTTTTTTGGAAAGATTTTCCGTTTGGTGGACGGGGAGTGGTTGGAAGGCGCGTTGCGGTAATATCGTACACTATATGCCACTTTGTCACGATTCTCTTTTCCCTCCTTATCAAGGGGTCGCTTCTCCATCTCGTATTTTACTTGCTCGGGTCCAGAGCAACCAAGCGTATGTCATATCTGCGAGAGTCTGTACGTTCACCCCGGAAGCGCTCCCTTGATCTCCATTTGCCCGAGCGTTTACCATACCCCGTTGTCCAGACGGGGTACGACTTGGACAGCGACGACTGATGCCCTACATCGCCTGCTGTGGCCGGCGGGCTCAATCATGTACTCGCATTTGCGATGCTTGGGTGCGTTTGTCGCATGTTTTGGGCTTGCTTGCCAGTGCTATGTATCGACCAGAATCACTTACTTCTCGACCTCGCGCAACGCAGTGGAAGAAACCATTCTGCCCTTCTCTAGCACATGAAACGCGGAACGACTTGGTACACTTTCCTTCCGTGCAGTGGATAGGACGCATTTGGAAAAACGGCACCGTGACCATACCAGATTCCACCTATCTCCAACGATTGCGTCCACCGAACGTGCGAACCGTCTCTGCGAGCTCCACCGTGTCAAAACCATGTTTCGGCCCTCGGGAACCACTTTCGCGTACCATCCATGTCATGGTATCATGTGTAAACAAATGACCTAGGCAGTTCCCGCTTTTTTATAAAAGGGTCCCGGACACGTTCGAGTTTGAGGGCGACAGAAGCTTTGGAAGGCGAGCCGGGAGTATACAATTCCTGATTTCTACAGTCGGCTTGGGTGTCTTTGGCTTTGGCGCACCGTGATCGGCGGGGGCTTCGGCCTTTTCTCTTCCAAGACGTGGCCACTGGCGGCCCAACAGGCGGGTTGAGCCTACTATCTATGTAGTCGCGTAAAAATGGATCGACGCTTATTCGAACACTCGATAGGTTGACGACGATTCCGTGTTCCCCAAGAACAACAAAGTTGGGTCTGCAAGAGATTTGCGCGCGCAAGTCAAGTAAGGTGATGGGCCAACTTTCAGAGAATATATTTTGTGACCGCAAGAATTACACTCTGAGGTGTCATTCAAGGGAATGTAACCTACCGCACCAAGCAAGGCCGGAATGACTGAAAGAAACCTACCTACTCCTTCATGATTGTCACTTCGAAAGCGGTAGATCATCCTCGAGGTTACCGCATACCAAGCTGATCAAGCTGAAGAGGTCCATGTCCTCGACATGCCAGGCAAAGGTAGCCCTCCACATCACAAAGTAGAGGTAAGGCAGATCAACGCCAGGGAGGACTTTCGAAGAGGGCAGGATGCGTGAACGGAAGGATGGGAGATGGGGGACATTCCATGTCGACGATGTGTGGTAGTCAGATACTATGGAAAACGTCTGCGTACCACTAGTAGCGCTGTACCAAACAGAGCGTCAAGTGGAACAAGAAATGGTGTCGGCAGCTGGCGAGGGAGAGTAGTCGCGCACTGATATTTGAAAGACTATCGTAGCTTTTGACGAGACTGGTTGCAGCTAGTCAGAAGTCCAACGAACCGATCCATGAGGAAAGCGAGGCGTATAAATAATTACACGAATTAAACATGAAAAGACGAGATAATGCTCGACAATAAAAACGACGAATAACGAACCTAATACCTTACTGTAAGCAAAAACGGTGTGGTGTGCACTCAGCTCTCGTCGGCTCGGAAACGTTTTGCTTGAGGATACTGACCGCCTTGGCTTTGCATGAATGCTGGATTGAAATGACCTTGCATGCCATATCCATGACCGCCGCGTCCACCACCGGCCATCATTCCCATACCTATAAACGAATACATCCAGAGGACCTCCGTAAGAAAAACAGCGCAGGACAAAAAGAGACCACTAAAAACTCATACCCATTCCGCCGCGTCCTCCACCACCACCCATCATCCCACCACCACCACGTGGTCCTTGCGGGATCATCCCCCCACGGCCGCCTCCAACAAACCCAGTGCCCATACCCCCGCCGAATCCGCCCATCGCCATGTTCCCCATGGCCATCGCATTCATCATGCCCATGCCCCCCATACCCATCGGGCCCATGTTTCCCATCATATTGGGCATCCCGCCTCGCATCATTCCGCCCCCCATCATGCCTCCCCCGCGCTGCATACCGCCGCCTCCCATCCCTCCTCCCATCTGAGGTCCACCTCCACCTCCACTACCACCGCCACCACCACCGCCACCACCACCACCACCTCCTCCACGATAGCCTCCGCTGCCACGACCCATAGTCCCCATCCCGGGCTGCATTGTTGTACCTTGCTGCCGCTGTTCGCGCGGCGGGGGTTCTAACGGATTAACACTATTGAGCACATAGATTAGCCGTATATATGCACATGTCTCACCTTTCGGAAGTGTTCGGAAAGGATTTCCTTGGGAGGTCGAGGTAAAGGTGGCGGTTGCCCGTCTGTTTTGAAAGTCGCTGGAGAACCCGCCGCGTCAGCGCCACACCTTACAAGGATCAAAGGACGCACTTGTTGTCGAACCAAGTCTTGAGGGCGTTGGCATCATCGGAACTTCCACATTCTACATATGCGACTCTGGAAACGAGCGTCAGAACGATGATAACGACACCTTGACTTCGTCTCAACTCACCCCTTGCTCTTCCCGTTCACTTTATGCTCCGAAAACGTGATATCCCGGTGGTCAATAGCAACCCCGACGTTCAGGGCAACCTGGCGCACGTCCTCGTCCGTCGTCCACTGCAAAAACGAGCATTGACACCCAATGAGCGGAACGAACGAGCAAAAAGGATAAACAGATTGCAGGAAAAAAACTAATTGACAGGACAGAACACGGACCCATTGCAAGTCACCGATGTACAATGCATCATATCCCGACATCGACGGGTCTCCATTTCCACCGCTGCTGTGCCCACCGTTTGCGTGATAGCTCCCATTCATGACCACGTCCGGTCCGGTCGAGTTCGGTCTTGTGTGGCCTCCTTGATTCTGATTGGTAACAACGTTATTGCCGGCGACGGAGTGCACACGTGAGGAGGGTTCGGTCGAGGGGTGCTTTGCTTCTTCGTCTTCGTCTGGTCGGGGACGTTTTTCGCCTGTCGCAGGCTCGACAGGGGTGCTCACGGATTCCACGGGTTCCTCGACTTGTACTTCGTCTTGAAAATCATCGTCGTCCTTGCGTCGCAGTCGGTAGCATAACCCCAATTCCACGCCAAGTCAGCAAAACGGTGGGTGTATGCGCGCAAGGAGACCACCTACCGGGTCCATCTTGCTCGTCACAAAACCGTCGTCTTCACCATAAATGTCAAAAGTGTCCTCAGGCATGACTCAAATCGAGCGAGGGCAAGCAAATAACTTGTTTTGCACTAGAAGAAGAGTAGAAGTGACATTGGTTGAGTACCGACGTGCACATGATGATAAACAACAGGCACAACAAATGGAGTCGACAGGAGAATAAAGCTCAGCGCATACAGGCAATAAAGCGGGTAGCCAGTTCTGGATCAGCGGACACAGAAAGACGGGAGGGTTCTTACATGATTAGGTACGGATACAATGGCTGTTAATAAAGGTGTCCCTTTTCGTCCGTCCGTTGGTTTATACAAGTTCGTAGAAGACTCGGTAAAAAAAGGTTCTTTCGGCGGGAGGTTGCGGGGCAAGTTCAAAACGTTGCAAAGAGACAAGATTTCAACGTTGTTTGTCTATGTTTTGTTGCTGTGGCTCCAACTTTACCAGGTACTGTAGAACAGTTTGTGTTACTTTCACCCGTTATCTGATGAGTTGTGTGCATTTATTGCAGTGGTACAGGTGTGCGTGGATTGACCTCAGGCTGCAGAACTCGCGCGGTAGGCTCGTGCGATCAAATGTGGAAGAAGACACGTTTTACATTCTCTCGATGTTCTACAACCGACTCTAGCACACTAGTCAGCGTACGGATACGCTCAAAGATCTTGTCGAATTCTGCGATCGTTGTGTCACAACAGTGTGGGATGGTACGCGTGGAGGGAGGACTGCTGATAGGCTCGTGGGTAACAAGGAACCGCAACAGAATTCAGCATCGCCCGTTCCGATGTATCATCAAGAGTTAGTGCTCTCGGTTGAATCCGCCTTCTGAGAGTAGACCTGTTTCAAACTCTTCACCCATACCTGATCCGAATGTACTTCATCAGTTTGATTGTTATCCGGTTAGTTCCGAGACGTGATGCTATCCCGACATTTATTCAAGTCACTGGCAGGCGCAAGTACTTGATGGCATTTGTGCTCCTCCACATTTGCTCCCCAATGTTCTTCAAGGTGATCACAACCATTGCCGTCGCAGTGGCTATTTTCGTTCTGGCCGTCCAAACACCTGTTCCTCACGGGGAAGGTGATGGTATAGCTATACCACTCACGAAACGCTCTGATACCGACGTGCGCGAATTGTTTGTTACATCACACAGTAACGCGTATGTGGATGGACCTTTGATGTCCTCAGGTATCGTTTTTGCTCACACGTTTGTAGCAATATCAGTCGTGGGCCATGTGGCATGGATGCCAGTGGTTCCGAAAGGACCACGGAGACGCATCCTTCTGCTGTACAACGGGACGGTTCCGGCGCTAGTCTCTCTTTGGCAAATGCCGGCAAGGGAATATGGTTTGGGACGATTTTCATCGGCACTCCTCCCAAGCCCTTCGAGGGTAAGTTTTTGCGTGCATTCATGACACGCACTCACTCTAATCGGCGCCATCTTAGTCCAGCTCAACACCGGTTTTAGGTAATTATTTTCTGTCAGTACCATCCCGTTCTCTTGTCTTACTCGACCCAGCGATCTCTTGGTTCCATCCTTAACCGGTGATCGGAACTGCAGAAGCCACCAGAACCTCTGGGATCCCGCATCGTACCAAACCACCGACACGGACTTCGATTTAGATTTTACGATAATACTTGCAGATGGTAGGACTGCCAGTGGTAAACAATACATGGAACCTGTGACCATTGCTGGTGTTACCGTAAGTTTTCACTGCTGCTTGCGAACGTCATCACTTCCGACCAATGAATAGGCAGACAGTCAGACCATAGGTGTTGCAACAGGATACTCTTCATCTCTGGGAATAACTGCGTTTGCTCCGGATGGTATACTGGGATTGGGTTTCCCGTCGTTGGCACAACTTCATTACGAGAGCCCTCTGCTTCACACCCTCTTCAATGAAGGAAAGCTGCCCCAACGAGTGTTTTCACTCATGCTCACTTCTGGAGGCGAGCTGTACCTCGGTGGAATGAACACAGCGCGTTACATCCAGAGCACTCTCTTATTTACCCCTGTAACAAGTCCGGTGAGCACAATCACCACATAGTATGGATGCATACTCAGATTTCCCCTTCAGGTTTTCTGGCAGCTGAAGATAGATGACATTCGAGTCAATGAAAAGATAGTTCTGCGAGATGTACTCGCCAACATTGATACTGGTGGCAACTCCATTTGTGGAGATACATATGGAGTTACGATCCTGCATGCGGCGGCTGGCGGTGGGAAGTACAAGGATCCGGTTGGTTATTATACCTGTGAGTTTCAATCAATTTTGGTACCTTTGATTTCAGATTGACTCCCTGTAGTCCCATGCAAGTCTTTTCCCTCCTCCGTGACTTTTACCATTGGTGGAAAGCCAATTGTAATGCTTGACAAGGTCCTCAACAGGGGACAGGTGATGTTTCATTCGAAAAATTGCTTTAGCGGAATTGTGGCTACACATACGGAACATGATCGTGAGATTCTTCTATTCAACATTCCCTCTTCCATTGCTGACCGGTGAACACGACTAGCTTTGCCATGGTCGCTCGGGACCATCTTCCTCGAGCAGGTGTATACCGTGTTTGATTTCAACCCCCAATCACCACGAGTTGGATTCGCACAGCTTGCCAGTGCTCGTTAGAACATCGATAACGTAATACGCTCGGGCTAAGCAAGCAAGCTAAATACACTTTGTTTTTGTGGTATTTAACACCGTAACACCTATGATCGAAACCTAAACCGGGCCACTGCTCGTTGGTGTCGGTAAAATTTTGCTACGCTTCCAGCCAAATGCTAGTGGTTGCTAAAACTAGCAACCGTGACGGGTAACGGGGGTCCGGTTGCTAACTCTGGAGTCAGGGGTACCCGTAACGCCTCAAAACCCGGTTGCATCCATACAGAAAGGTACAGTAGTCCATTCACCAATGCCATCCGTCGCTCGCGCCAATTATTTGGTTCCAGAGAAGAAGCTACTCAAGACTGGTCCCAAGATATCTAGATCTCTGTCGAAAAGACAAGCAGCTCAAATGAAACTCTGGACAGCACTCGTGAATTCGCTGAGACTCCCCGTGGCATTGGTGACACAACCAGACATTCATAGCAAATACGAGGCAACCACTGGCATACAACGGCAAGACCTACAAGTGTACACGGTCTAACGTCGTGACTAGGCACCGATGTGTACATAGAAAATACGCTGATCAAGTGGTATTTTGCTACCCAACGAATTCATCGTCTTGTTGAGCGCGAATGCCGTGGCACGAGTGTGATCCAGCCGACCAGATCCATCCAGAATATTCTTGTAAAACGTAGACAGACTGTAACGTGATCTCCTCCGTATGTGCGTCGTCGACCGCCCACATCGATCCAATAACAGACCGAAACCCTGCAAACTGCATTGCCGACGCCAGATGGATCACCTCATCCGGGCCCTCCTTGTATCCGACCGTAGTGTAACACGCAGAGAGGTAGGCAAACTGCTCGTACTCCAACTCGCATCCCATAATGCGTTCGATCGTAAACGGACCATCGTGGAGGGCGAACGCAGATTCAAACGGTTTCTCCTCGTTTGGGATACCATGGCAAGCAAAGTGAACCCACTTGCTCTTCCTCGGCTCCTCCAAGATCCTAGAGATATTTGATTCCGAACCTTCGAGGCGCGTGAACGAGGAAAGACCTTGCATAGACTTGGCGACAATGTCTAGTTTGTTGCCAACAGAAAGGAGTTTACTCTGGCCATTGGGGGTGGCTTGACCTACAGCGAGAAAGTGATTCTCATTTATCGATGCCTTTGCCTATGCAAAATTCCCCCTAGCACGAATAAGGGCGGTCAGGGTGGGAGTGTAAGACGAGACATACCGACGAGAGAGATTCCGTTGGCCCCCGCGATACGGACCGGTAGCGTGCAACTGTAGAAAAGAGAACTCGGCAGTGGGGCACCACCAGATGCGTGAGCCAAGTGGAATGATCGTCTGGAAGAAGTCTGCAATCGGGGACACAACCTCATCCCAGAGGTCACGCAGGAAACGACCAAGATCATTCTTCACGTCCATCGTTTTTGCACGCAATGTCAGAGATCGGAGCGCCGATGGCATGTCTTGAACACGCTGTTTTGTAATTCGCAGTGAGATATGAGTCGGGTCTCTGTCAGAAAAGAAAACGCGTGCATCGCACCTATACTGGTTAGCGTTCACGATGACCACAGGTCCGTCGATGGCAGCGCACTGGATTTCGGAGAAGGACGATGGGAGAAGAAATCGAACGAGATCGGGTAATTTGCGAATGTTGGTTATTGCGGATTGTAGATCAACAATAAGACTGCATAGCCTGTTGTACTGGTCTGAACCTTGTGAATGAATTGTGTCGTGTATTTTTGATGAGTCGAGTCAATTTGTTTGCAAGAACCTCTCCTTCCTGGCCCGACGCGATGACGTCTTCAAGAGGGGAATGGAGAGGAGAAATCTGGCTCCAGAATACACCTCGACCTTGCTCCAGCAGTTCGACCGCTTTGTTTGTACGCTGGTTGCGGAGACAGGCGGAGAATGCATCGATTGCTAGGGATGAAGCGAGGTCCTTGAAAGTCTGTAGATAATGGGGAAGAGATGGTAAAGTGGCCAGATGCTGAACGAGTAGTCGAAGAGATTTTTCATATGCGAGCAGCATTGTGGGATGGTGGAAATCTTCAGCTACACTGATCCATGCCTTGACTGCAAAGAGATCAAAAGGTGAGACTGTTTGTGAGATATTCGTCAAGTCAGTGTCAAGACTGAAAAAATCCTCTCTATCTTTCAACTCGCTCGACTGGGTAAATGGAATACGGAGACGATCTGTAAGTAGATGCAATGTCGATGATCTGTCGGGATGACCGGATGGGAAAAGGTCGAGGGATTGTCTGCCGAGGATGATGGTGTCATGATTGAGATCTGTCATTTCTCCAAGCTGCTTGTAACGATTGGAGAGACACAGTGCGACATTGTTCAACGACATGGAACGGAGCGGATGCCCTTCTGCGCAACGTTCTAGTGCTTCTATGGAACAGACAGTGGCTTCCTCATTGTCCGCTATCGTACCCAGATAGCCGTAACGATGCCGAAGATGAATGGCAAGCTGATTCAGTGAGCTCCATCGCTTGTAGTGACCAGGTGGGCAACGATCTAGTGCTTGGCGATCAACTTGAAGGTCGACTGCCTCGCTAATGTGGTCCGTCCCGCCCCCTTGCTCAAACTTCGCAAACGCCGACTCTGCCGCTGAAAGTATTTCATCGACTGACACAGTCACCTCCCCGATGGAGTCTGTCCTGTCCTGAGCTTGCTCGTGCCATTTCAGTGCTCAGTTCTCGCAGATAGAAGAAAAATAAGAACTTTCAGATTCCATCTTGTCTTACTATAGGTTGACCTTCTCTGTACGGAGCGGAAGGCACTGGGCAGAAGAACGTCACGAGTTGCCCAAGCATTGCTGACTAGTGGGCGGGTGACCTTGCCTGCGACTCTTTGCCAGAGTACGGAATCGGAAATAGCCAACGCCAAAGTCAGTGTCACGTGTACTGTCGTGACCGCGGCAGAGTCAGACAGCGACGACGTCCGACGCGCTTTGACGAGATGTGGTTGATAACAGGACCTTTCGACTCTGCGACCGCAGACGTTACCACCACAAGTGAGTCCATTCCCCGATGGCATTCGAGTCACTCACCTATAATGATTTGGTTCTAGAGACGAAGCTACTCAAGACCGGTCGCAAGATATCTCTCGGTCGAAAAGACAAGCAACTCGTCGTGAACAACAAAAAGATATCCCGCGACCACTGCGAGTTCACCGTGGGCCCTTGTACAGAGGACAATGTGGTGCGTCCTCGAGAGTGGCAGATCGAGCCGTCTGACGCGGCGTACTGACCGCGTTCTGCCCTGTGCTTCCCTAGTCAGACCCGTCCTTTGTGCCGACGCTGGAGATATACAACGCCAAGGAAAAGCCCATATCGATCGACCGGGACGGTCTTCCCGTCATTGTGAATCCCTCGTCATCCAACGAACTCAAGTCGGGCGACAAGGTCAACATCGTGGTGGGGATAACCATCGAGTGCGTGTCTCGCTTAGCTCAGGAGCGTTCCCCGCCTCTGACGTACATATAATGATAGGGTGCAGTGGCGAAGCGTCGCATGCTTTCATCCGCCTGCGCGGTCCATGCCATCCATATCGAACGAAGATTGTGCAGCGTTGGGTGCGCGTTCTGCGTCATGTCGGAGCGTTTCGGGGTGCTCATGGTCTCTCTAGGCATCAGTCTGCTGACCTCTCCTAACCAGCATGCGACCCACCATCTCACTTCCAAGTATGAACTCACCATCCCGTTGGTGACATCGTTGCTCTCGGCCGCTCAGCTCGTGAAAGCAGAGTGGCTGCAGGAACTCGTTCGCCTAGGAACCACCTCCGACGATACTCATCCGCTCAAACTAACACCTTTGGAACTGGCCTTTACCCCTCCACCGGAAAGCAGATATAGACCCATCTTCTCTCCTTCGCTGACGCCGTCACTCAAGCATTTCAAGCACTGGGAGCCCAACGAGGAGAGACTCCATTTCCTCAAGGGATATAGATTCGTCGTGTTGAGCGACGCGGAGGGACAGACCGACCATGAAACGAGGGATCTGGTCGTTCGTGGCGATGGGCAGTATGAATGTTTTCCTCTCACCAACGGAGAGGCAAAGTGGAGGCAGATGTTGGCCAAGGGAAAGAGGAAAGTGGACGAGGCTGGTTTGAAGGTCGCCATTGTTGCCCGCCAGCACGTCGTGCAGGCTGCCGTCGGTACAGACAAGTGGCAACAAATGACTGCCGAGGCACAGAGGTCATTGCGTCGTTTTGTATGCTCGCGTTGGTCTGCTCATTTCCGATTACAGTCTTTCGTTACCGCTCATCACTGTGGAGGCGCTGATGAATGCTGTCATCAATACTGACCTCTCGCTCATTAATGGAGGATCGTCGATCGAAGGTGGGTTATACCTTGCGCGTCTAGTTGGTATATTGTTGTGACTACCTATGGTAGGTGACGCTCCAGCCGAGAGCGAGTCACCCCTCCCGGACTTTGTTCCGAATACACTTCCGAATGAACCATCGTTGCCTCTTGCGCCGGAGAAGGCACCCGCGGTGAGCGACGATGTTCGTCCCAAATCACCCTCACCCTCGCCCCCGCCCATGGTCCTTGGCTTGCCCGTTCCTCCCCCTCCCAGTAAGGTACGGTGATATATTGTTCCTTGACTTGTCGTAGCATCTGACCTCTGTTCAGAACCTCATTCGTCGTACTAAGCCCTCGTCGAGGACAGCTAGGGCCGAAGAACCTGTTTCCGACTCCAAAGATGAGCCTCAAGCGGAAAACGTCGGGTTCACTCTTCCTCCGGTGGGTCCTGAACACGTTCACCCGGATTTGACTTGAACGTCCTATTAGCCCTCTCTGATGACACGGGCCACGAGACTGAAACGACGATCGCCTGCTCCATCAGCTCCATTAGACGAGCCCATGTCGGAAGTTGAGCAAGGTCAAGAACCGCCATTGAAGAAGTTCAAAGCGCTCTTCGATGCCACCGATCCGGAGAAGATGGTCGTTGACTCGGGTAGTCTCCAGGACACAGCGATGGAGGAGACTCAAGGCGGGGAGAGCCTTACCCAAAGCGAATCTCGGCCACGGCGTTCGCAGATGGCTGCACCACCACGAGCGCTCGAGGTCGTGGCCGAGGAGGAGGAGGAGAGTGTTCCTTCGCAGGCACGGACCACCGCACCTGCCTTGCCTCGTCCTGGTCGGAAGTCGCCGTCGTTGCCAGAAGCCCAGGGGCCACACGCAGATCCTACACAGGATCCTAAAGCACCACGATCGAAGCAAACAAAGTCTAAACCGACACAGAATGATCAAATGGACACTGATCAGGCATTCCTCACGGCGCTTGCATCGAGAAAGGGCAGGAAGAAGACGGGCGAGGACGGGTTCGATCGAGAGTTCGACAAGCTTCGCATCACGAAACCGGATATCCGACGTGAGGAAGAAGAAAAGGCTTGGGAACTTCTCGGCGACTTTGACATGGACACGCGGAATATGCGAGGGAACTTTATGGTGGTGATGGAGTTGGAGGTCTTTCGCCGGGATCCTGACCATCGGAACGTGACGCGCAGCTATGATGGTCTCAAGAATTACAAGAAATTCAAAAAGGTTCTTCTGTATCCCGTTGGTTGTTTGGCGCGATCGTCTCTTGAACGTTCTTTCTTTTGTTTCTAGACACCCAACCCTTTAGCGCGTGCTCCGATCGAGCTAGTGGGTACGGCAGAGCATGATTATGGAGTGGGCACAGGTACGTTTTTGGGGATGGCTTTTTCTCGATCCGACGTTTTCATTTTATCGTACGACAGGTTACTGGAAGGATAACGGTACTTTTGATAACTGCGGGACTCAAGGACCTACCCAAACGGCAGGAGGGGGGACCCAGAAACTGCGCGCTCCGACCGTTTTGGAATCAGATGGTGCTGACAGCGACGTGCCGGTAGCGAAAGCGACCAAGAAAAAGACGACGAGTCGGAAAGCCCCCCCGCAGACCAAGGCCAACGCAGAAGCCGAGAGGCTCTTCTTTGATTCAGACGAGGAAGCGATCGCGGACTCTGAAGGAAACGCAGGGAGAGCGGGCCGCACAGAAAAAATCGACTCGGCAGTGCCAAAGACGAATAAACGGCGTCGCATCATTGCAGACGATGACTCGGACGATGGCGTAGCCTTCAAAGGGTTTGGCAAGAAGAAACGAGTACGGTAACGATGATGGAGACAGATATCTATTACATGAATATTCTACGTTCCTTGTATGGCCCTATGGAGTCCTTGAAGCTAATTCATCGTGGATGGAAAATCCCAATAAACGTTGCGTTTTTGCGGCGACCCGACCGCCGGTTTGGCTGGCAAAGTGTGAGCGTCGTTCGAACGTGTGGGATGAGAGATGACAAAAAGCGTACTGTTGTTCTTGACAAACAAAGCTTTCGGGAGCCCCCTCCCAATCGTCAAGGACGTTTTCGGTCGTGTTGCCCTGCGGACCGTTGTCGTCGGGCGCGCCAAAAAGGTCCAACGCTAATCGAGCGTGGCTTACGCCCGCGTAGGTCGTCACGCATCGCGGATTGATGAGGATGCGAGCTGGGGTATATGCCGAGTTTGGTACGGAGAACGTACTAACCGGAAGATCGTCGAGGGAAAGTTCCGAGTCTCCTGGCATGGCGTCAAAGTCGGATCCTGCGTTGGCGTCGGAGTCTACGGGCGGTTCGGGTATCTGCCTGCGATGGTGTATCTTTTCTTGGTGGGATGATGATCCCGGGCGGCCGAAAGCGGCGGCGTCGGATCCTTCGTCGTCGTCCTGCACGCCCTCTCTCGCTTTGCTGACCCAGAGATCCCTGCAGAACCATGCCTGGCTGCTATCGAGACAGGGTGCGTCCGTGGAGCGCTGAGGTGGGGTATCGGAGGACGAGGAGTTGTGGAAGTCGTGGCCGAAGCGGTAGGTGAGGCCCTTGTAGTAGGATTGAGCAGGGTCGACGATATGGGTGCCGGCTTCGCAGCAAAAGACTTGAAAGGGGAGGTGTTGACTGTATCGGGCGGCTCCGTTCTTGTCCCGAGGAGGCACGGCGTCTGGTTTGGACGAAGATTTGGATTGACGGAATTGATCGCCGTGAATGTCTCGAGTGCGCCACCTAAAACAAAAATGCAGAGTCAGGTAGGCGCAATCACGAAAAGAGGTTTCTAGCTTGCCTGTCAGAGAAGATGAACTGCCCACCCGACTCTGCCCAGTCCATCCCGCAAACCATGGCGACTTCGTTCGCGATGCTGACTCTCAGCGTTTCGAGGATGTCGTTTGGGCAGGTGAACCCTTTGAGCCAGATGACGCGGAAAAAGGATATTTGTCGCCTTTCGCGTAGCTCGAGCAGTGGTTCCAACGCGAGGTTTCGCATGTAGGCTTCTTCTGCAGGGTAGTACGCGACCGCGGGGTCGTCCGTCATGGATGGGACGCGACGTATCCTGAAAGGGACACCGAGAAGGGTCAACACGGCTTCGCAGAGGTCGGTGAGGGTGGGCGTCGAATCCGTGGAGCCGTAATCGAGCATGGAGACGAAGAGGTTGGAGGTGCCGAGGCGTTTTGCTAGTTGGACTATGACGGCGAGTTGGTCGACGAGGAAGTGGTCTGCAGAGTGCATGGCCAGGGCGATGTAGTAGAGTCTGTCGTCTTTGGCGAGGTCGTCGTAGGTGTCTTCGTCGACGTTCTTGTTTTGTCCGAACGGGCGAATCAAGGTGGGGCAGGAAGCGGCGACCCAACCGTTGAGAGAGAGCAGCCCTTCTACCGCGCTGAGGACGCTCTGCGTGTCTACGTGACTCGTCTCCTTTGAAGTGATGCTAAAACGTCGGTCGTCGAACACTTTTTCACCGAAAAAAAAAAAGAGAGAGAACTGACAATGGCACTTGGAATTGCTCCCAAAAGTTGTTGGCACCAGCAGAGATGAGGTCGTCGAGTATGTCGGGTCTGGCATCTCTGCCCATCCTCCGCTGTAGAGATTTGTATTTCTGGGCATTTAGGATTGTCCTCAGTCCGGTGACCCGCTCGATCACGTTGTATCCCTGGTACTCTGAGATGGAAGACGGGGTGGTCTTGGACGAGGAGAAGAGATAGAAGAAGCCAGCTAGCAATAGAACGAGAGCGGAGAGTCTCGTCAAAATATTTCTTCTGAGTGTGATGGCCATATGTTGTGTGTTGTCCTTTGACTCCGCTCTTTTGTAAGACAACCACGATGGTCACCGCAACGACCACCGATGCAGTCCCGATCGAGACCGCCCACGAGGACATGATCGTATGTATACACCTTAGTTTCTTATTCACGTCGCCCATTCTCTCTCTCCAGCACGACGCGCAGCTCGACTACTACGGCAAACGACTCGCCACGTGTTCCTCCGACCGTACCGTCAAGGTCTTCAACGTCGTCGACGGAGAGCCATCCAAGTCGGGTGGTCAGACCCTCAAGGGGTGCGTGTCCCCCAACGATCTCCTTTTTGTTCCTCCCCGAGACTGACTTGTCGTATTAGGCACACCGGCCCCGTCTGGCAAGTCGCGTGGGCTCACCCCAAGTTCGGCAACATACTCGCATCGTGTTCGTACGATGGTCAAGTTCTCATCTGGAGAGAACAGACCCAAGGTCCTTCTGCGGGGTCCTGGACAAAAATCAAAGAGCACTCGTTGCACACAGCGTCAGGTGCGTTGCTCTGTCCCCCCCTTTGCATTTGCACGCCCGCTCGATCTGACCCCTTTACAAGTCAACTCTATCTCTTGGGCCCCTCACGAGCTAGGCGCTATCCTTGCATGCGCTTCTTCCGATGGAAAATTATCCGTGTTGACGTTCAAAGGTTCGATTCAATTTGCGATGCAATGACACATTTTTTTTCTCACTTTCGTTACAGATGACGGGCAGTGGGTCGCCGATATCTTCAATGGCCACGCCATCGGGTGCAATGCTGTCTCCTGGGCACCTGCCACTCATCCTGGCTCGCTCATCCACCCGCATCAGCCTGGAGCCCCAGCCCCTCCGGCGCCTTTCAAACGTTTTGCCAGCGCCGGCTGCGACAACCTCGTCAAGCTATGGTCCTTCCGAGAGGACACTCAGACATGGGTTGAGGAGGAGACACTCGAAGGGCACGGAGACTGGGTTCGCGATGTTGCATGGGCGCCGAATATCGGTTTGCCGAGGAGTTATATAGCTACGGCATCGCAGGTACGTGTTTCGCTGAATCCACTGGGTGTGATTTTGATCGTCCGCAGGACAAGTCTGTTCTCATCTGGACAAAAGACACGCCCGCCGCACCATGGGTCAAGACGTCCCTCGACCCATCGCTTACTACTTCTCAAAACGCGCCGACAACGCCGGGCAAGTTCCCGGACGTCGTGTGGCGAGTGTCGTGGAGTCTCGCAGGAAACATTCTTGCGGTGAGCTGTGGGGATGGAAAGGTCACGCTTTGGAAGGAAAACCTCAAGGGCTCTTGGGAATGTGTGAGTGATGTGAATAGTTGACGTGATCTTAGATGTTGTATACTTTGCTGGGCAATCGATCATGCACGTCTCTAATATTATTCTAGTCTTTCCTCAGTGCATGGACCGACCGGTCCAAAGTTTTTGATTGATGCACGATCGATACAGTGGGAAATAAAATAGAAATGAGGAAAGGAAATCAATCGAACAGCCCAAAGCCCTGTTCGTAGATAACGCTCGGTTAGTCGTGGAATGAGGGGAATGTCGAGTACACACCATGTCGTCGTCTGATTCTTCCTTTTCCTCCTTCTTTTCTTCCTCCTTTGCTTCTTCTGCGGTAGCTGCCGGGGCACCGCCGCCAGATACAGCAGCCGAGACAACACCCACTGCGGGTGCACCTCCGCCCGCGCCGACGTTCAGTAGTAGTTCTTTGACGTTCTTGCCTTCCAATGCCTTGGCGAGGAGCGTCGCCCATATGGGCTCGACATCGACGTCCGCTGCGTTCGTCAGTGCGATGATTTTATCGGACTAACGATAACGAATTAGCAAATAGTTGGCGCGAATCGCACACTGGGGGGGGGGGGGGAGATACATACCGTGATTTCGATGCCGTCGTCGGCAAGGATAAGGGCGGCGTAGGTTGCTGCGAGTTCTACGGTGGCCTGGAAGGAGCGATTGTCAGTCATATCGGCGGTTTGCTTTTGGGTACATCCCGAGACCGGTCCATCCATCCAGCCACGACGAGCGCGATGATCGCCACGGGATGCAGCGTGGATGCATGGAAGACGGCCTGGGAGTACGACGGTACAAATGAGCTGACCATAGTTTGACTCGGTGTGAGGGGGGACGGGTTGGTTGTGGTAGTGTTACGGGGATGGCTCAACTAGACGATGATGGTTTTTCCCACGAGTATCACACAGCCACAACTTCGTGGAAAGTGACTGGCGGTCAAAGTGCACATCCATCCCCGTTGAATATGCCTTGAATCAATTGGCACTAGAGGTACGCACTCAGCCAAGCCTACCATCTGAAGTCTCACAACTGCACGCCAGGCAGTGCGCACCCCGAAAATGATCATCGACCTTGAACATGTTTGTATTGATACGTGCACGCTTTTTCAGGCGTAGTGAGCGCAAGCGTGTCCCGTTCCGAGTCGACTCGTGCCAATCGTTTTTGGCATCTCATCATACCAGGCATGGACGTCCATCCAACACGGACTGATCTGGCCATCGCTTCAAGGTGACGCCGAATCATCAATGTTTAGTGCCCGGATAGATTACTACTCGAGAAAATCATGTAAGTACCTCATCGCTTGGTGGCGCCGAATCATGCGGCGAGAGCAATAATGTTTAGTGCCCGGATGGACTCGGCGATTACCACTCGAGAAAATCGTGTACCTCGTTCAAAGTTGTCCTCGCTTCTCCGCTCAGCCACGTACATGTCAGCCTTCAATTCAAGTTGGGTTCCGGACGAAGACTCCCAGACCCTCTTCTCTGAGAGGTGTTGGTTCCAAGGCACCGTCATCAGTGCTATCGCCTATGGCATCACACTCCCGCTCTATTTCCTCACCTTTCTTCACCTCGTCTATCAGGCAAAAAATCATGTCAAAACTAGGAATCGCTTGCTCTTGCTCATTTTTATCACTGTCTCTGGCATCCTCGGAACTTTGTACATGATCACACTCGCAGGATACACTCAGATGATGTTCATCGACAATCGTGACTACCCGGGAGGCCCGAATGCATTCACCGAGAACAATGTGTCCTACGTACCTATTATCTATGTTTGCACTATTGCATACTTTGCGTCCAGTTGGTTGTCTGATGTTGTAGTGGTAAGCGCTCAACACCAGATCAGACTCGTCCTACTTGATTGAAACTCGCCATCGAATCAGGTATGGCGTTTCAAAGTCATCTATCAAACATGTGGGGTCCCCATGTGGATCATGATGCTCTTCCCCTGCCTGTTGCTCGCGGGTTCAGTAGGTGAGGATAACTATTTCCATCCAGTGGGCTTTGCGCGATCACCCAGACATACTTACTTACAAATAATATGCAGCCATGGGCATCATGTTCCTCATTCGTCTCGAGACCGGGACCCTCTACGCGAGCATCCTCGCCGAATTTGGGCTGCCTTATCTCACTCTATCATTGGTGTTGAACGTCATTCTCACTCTCGCCATTGTTCTTCGGCTGCTGGCCTTCAGACACCGCATAGTTTCCATAATGGGGCCCAAATACGGGACGCGCTACACGTCAGCTGCTTCAATGATCGTCGAGTCCGCTGCACTGTACTCAGCCGTGTCTATCGCTTACCTTGCCTTATTTGAGAGCAAAAACGCGGTTTCCCAAGCGTTCTTGCACTCCTTGGGTCAATTCCAGGTAACAGTTATTTGAACGGCTTACCTTACTATCATTCTCATGTGCACACCCGCCAGACAATCGCCGCGCTGCTGATCATATTTCGGGTGGCTCAGGGCAAAGGATGGAACCAGAACACTGCTATGTATATGATGGAGTCAGGATTGGATCCTTCAGACTTGGAAAGCTTGCGGTTTGCTTCACCTGGAGCATCTGTTACCATGACAAGTTTTGTGGAAGGGGTAGGGGGTGGGGATGATGCCAAGGGAGAGAGTTCGAGGCAAGGGCCACTGACAGTAGATCTTGGACAACGGATTCCCCATCTTGTAGCATAGAAGGTTGTTTGCTTAATTTCAAGCTCAATACGATTGGAGTCAAGTCAGGTTGAGTGATGGTGGGCTGACCTGAGAACCTATCCACAAGTCAGAAAAGAAACGAGAGAAAAGTTCCGGAAAGATATCAGCGACAGATGAAAGGTGAGTGGAGTGGTACGTGAGTAATCCCCGGTAGCTATTTTCACTCAACATATTCTGGCCGATCGACGTCACACCTCCGTGGGGCTCATTTTACCACGTTGGTCATAGTACTGAAGACGGGAAGATTGGTCAGGATTCAGGATGACGCGGAATACATACTGCTAGTATGGGTCTCGTGCAGATTCCTCCGAACTTCGCCAAGCATGATTTGACTCGAAGTTGTTTGCACCTACAATATACAAACGGGTGGAGAGCAGAACACTTTTTTTTCGGACTGGTTGTTTTGACCTGCCATGAATGTCCGACCCTCTCTCTGTGGCGCGATGCTGAACTCCATCGGCATTTCCCTGTTTCTCCCTCCCTCGCCTTCACGTTCCACAGTTTCTCCGACAATACATACGATCAGGCTTAGAATCCAGATATGGACTCGAACTCAGAGATAAACCAAACCGGCGGTTTCGAAAACATCCGAGAGAAATTTGGCCGCTTCAGGATCCTTATCGTTGGACGGGCGAACTCTGGCAAGACGACCATTCTCTGCGCGTTTTGTAACACTACCGAAAATACGGAGGTCCATGATGGAGAGGGAGACAAGGTGCGTGCTCAATTGTTTTAAATAATATGTATGGATACGGATTGGCCTACCGAACTTGAACCGTGCGACCAGATTGATCCGACCCACCCCCCTGGACTCGGACTCGACACGCATCTTTACCAATGCAAGATAGCGCGGGGATTCGCCGGGGAACACGACATCGAGAATGAGTTGATTTTCCGGAGCAATAACAACTTCGTCTTCCATGACTCGCGGGGCTTCGAGGCTGGTTCCGTACATGAGTCCCAACAACTCAAGGAGTTCCTTGTTGATCGTGCAAACACGACATTACTCAAGAAACGCATTCATGCCATCTGGTAACTACTTGATCAGTGCGGGAAGTGGTCATTGGATTTCCCGTCATCCCGTGCGCAACTTCAAGGAAACACTACGGTTCTCCTTGATGCATATACCTCTGCTCTCAACCTTCTCCCACAGTTGGCATGGCTCGGGCTCCCAGTCGCCGAGCGTCATCATCTTCTCGTTCAAGCAGCTGATGTCACATGTGACTTGGTTGCCGCCGCTCTTGAAGCTGGTCATCCTGAACTGGCTGTCGAGTGGCTCGAGAAAGGACGTTCCATTGTCTGGACCCAGTCCCCGCAGCTTCGCACTCCAGTTGATGACCTGGCTCACGAGCATCCTGCCCGTTTCGACAAATTTCGCAGGAGCTGGACCATGCTAGTACTCGGGATAATCCTACATTCTACCCTGACTTGCCAGCACACATCTTAGTTGCTGACACTCGATCGCTCGAGAAAGATATCCAGAGACATCATAATCTTGCCCTCAGACGAGAGAATCTCCTTCTTCAGATACAATCTTTGCTAGGTTTCGACCGACTCGATTCTTGGCAATCTCCGGACCAATCGTTTACCTCACAGCCAGCAAAGAAAGATGTGATGCACTCATCGTTGGGGCGGAGTTGAAGAGTGTCATCCGTGTCGCTCTTCCTAACGTTCACTATAAACATATGGAAGTCTTGTGCAGAATGGTCCGAGCGATGCTCGAGAGGCATTGTCTTGTTTTATCCAGCGATTCCCTCTACAACTCATCCCCTCTGAAGATACAGACCTCTTGAGAAAATTTCTCAATTTATTACTGGTTGGAGATTTCACTGATGGTAGTGAGCGGGCAGTGAAAACAAAGTCACAACGATTCAATGGATATACTTCAAACGAGTTATATCAGGCGATGCTAGAACTCCTTTGGATTTTTGTTGTAAACCTCGTTCTTCAGGCACTTGGCATCTCGGTAAGTCGTTGATACAAAGTCTCAATGTTGATCCATTCCGACTCACGATTTGCTTGCTCTCCGAATCCGCCATCCCACACCAATAAAATGACCTGTATTGTCTGGTGTCCGACTGGTCCTTTTTCCTTTTTACCCATACACGCTACCGGCCTCTACTATGACATAGCAGAGGCGGGCACAAAACTTTCTGATTTTGTTATATCTTCCTATTTGCTGACTATGAGTTCGCTCGCATCATCGCTTCGGCACGCCTTGGATAACCCTTCAAGTTCCAAAATTCGCCTACTTGCCGTCCCTCAGCCACCGACAGACGGACTCAGTACACTGTTTTCAGCGGAGGACGAAATCACTTTGATCAGAGACATATCCGACAAATCCCATTTCGCAACCCTCCAGAACTCTGATGACACTGTCGAGGATGTCATGGAGAAGTTGAAGAATACCGACTGGGTCCATTTTGCATGTCACGGAATACCCCACTGGAAGCCGCTCGACAGCGGGCTTGTCCTCGCCAACAATCGTCGCTTGAAGGTGGAGAGGGACGTGTATGAATACCTCTTTCGAGATGCTAGCCAGATTTCTGACAGTACGGAGGCAGCAGCAGCATTGCACTGCGCCATCCCGAGTCTTCGGGAGTCTGGTGCTCCTTTTGCTCATTGGGTCCCTTTCATTTACTATGGTAGATGACCTTTCTATACTAGTCCAGCTCGAAGACTGAGTACTGTTAGAATCTGCACGAGTTTTCCATGCTATGCTACTCTTCGCTTGTACGAACTAGTCATATTTGTACGGAGTGTGTATCTCACAGGGAGGACATATGACTCCATCTCGGAGGACTGTGTTTAGGATGTAGTAGACGCGGTGCGCGATGGAAGAGCAGCCGGTTGATCAGAAGGCTCTAGTGGAGTCGTCCCATTGCAAACATCACATATACCTCGAACGAACACGTCGAATTGAATTAATTAGCACTAGAGGTACGCACTCAGCCAAGCCTACCATCTGAAGTCTCACGACTGCACGCCAGCGCGCACTCCGAAAATGATCGATATCATCGATCTTGAACCTGTTTTATTACGCGCACGCTTTTCAGGCGTGAGCGCAAGCGGGTCCCCGGGCCGTTCGTCTACCGTGCCAATCGTTTTTGGCATCTCATTCCACACGGACCGATCTGGCCATCGCTTGGTGGCGCGCGCCGTATCATGCGGCGAGAGCAATGTTTAGTGCCCGGATAGATTACCACTCGAGAAAATCGTGTACCTCGTTCGAAGTTGTCCTCGCTTCTCCGCTCAGCCACGTACATGACCTTCAATTCAAGTTGGGTCCCGGACGAAGACTCCCAGACCCTCTTCTCTGAGAGATGTTGGTTCCAAGGCACCGTCATCAATGCTATCGCCTATGGCATCACACTCCCGCTCTATTTCCTCTGCTTTCTTCACCTCGTCTATCAGGCAAAAAATCATGTCAAAACTAGGAATCGCTTGCTCTTGCTCATTTTTATCACTGTCTCTGGCATCCTCGGAACTTTGTACATGATCACACTCGCAGGATACACTCAGATGATGTTCATCGACAATCGTGACTACCCGGGAGGCCCGAATGCATTCTCCGAGAACAATATGTCCTACGTACCTATTATCTATGTTTGCACTATTGCATACTTTGTGTCCAGTTGGTTGTCTGATGTTGTAGTGGTAAGCGGTCAACACCAGACCAGACTCGTCCTACTTGATCGAAACTCACCATCAAGTCAGGTATGGCGTTTCAAAGTCATCTATCAAACATGTGGGGTCCCCATGTGGATCATGATGCTCTTCCCCTGCCTGTTGCTCGCAGGCTCAGTAGGTGAGGACAACTATTTCCATCCAGTGGGCTTTGCGCGATCACCCAGACATACATACTTACAAATAATATGCAGCCATGGGCATCATGTTCCTCATCCGTCTCGAGACCGGGACCCTCTACGCGAGCATCCTCGCCGAATTTGGGCTGCCTTATCTCACTCTATCATTGGTGTTGAACGTCATTCTCACTCTCGCCATTGTTCTTCGGCTGCTGGCCTTCAGACACCGCATAGTTTCCATAATGGGACCCAAATACGGGACGCGCTACACGTCAGCTGCTTCAATGATCGTCGAGTCCGCTGCACTGTACTCAGCCGTGTCTATCGCTTACCTTGCCTTATTTGAGAGCAAAAACGCGGTTTCCCAAGTGTTCTTGCAGTCCTTGGGTCAATTCCAGGTAACAGTTATTTGAACGGCATAGCTCACTATCCTATTCTCATGTGCACACCCGCCAGACAATCGCCGCGCTGCTGATCATATTTCGGGTGGCTCAAGGAAAAGGATGGAACCAGGACACTGCTATGTGTATGATGGAGTCAGGATTGGATCCTTCAGACTTGGAAAGCTTGCGGTTTGCTTCACCTGGAGCATCTGTGACAATGACAAGTTTTGTGGAAGGGGTAGGGGTAGGGGGTGGTGCCAAGGGAAAGAGTTAAGTCTCGTATTTAAACCCGACGTAATTTTTTTCGCCATGAGCACGCATGGCAAGTACAACCTGTCATGCCAGTGAGTCTCGCTGTGGACAGTTCGCGTGCGTCATTCTCACCTTTTTAAACTTGAATTTGATAGGCGGTGGGTTTATGACCGTTATCATATCTCCGATCTCGTATCCAATCTTGAACGCCTGGTCCTTTGTCTATCCCTTGAGATAGACGAGAACGGAGTCTGTATCCCCGTATACGACCACACTTACATTTTCCAGCGTCTCCTGATCGCTCTGTACGATAGTGTCTGCAATCTCTACTGCTGGAATCCGCCACGAGTGCGTTGCACTCGTATAGTCGTACGTGACATTCGCGATATACTTGAGCCCGAGGAGCGTATAGTATGCGTCTCAGTGCCTGTTTGATGAGATATGGCCTGGGAATGGGACCGAGGAAGATGACGGCCCTTCGACGGCCTTTCATGACCTAAATTACCATCACGCGCGTGTCCAGCAGTTCAGTTCACATCCGACCTACTTACATGATCCCGTTTGGTAGGACTGCGTTTAAGTGAGAAGTGCGAAAGCGTGATTTAGAGATATAAACAAGCGAGCGATTCAACATTTGACTGGGAAACGGGTGAGTGAGTGATTGAGGTGGACCCATGCTTTCTCACCGGTAGAGGATGCGCCGTATATACGAATGACGGGTACGCGGGATAGCGTACGATAGACAGGTGCGATTTTATGGATGGATCCT
>JBBPPI010000145.1:0-26842 GCA_038091915.1 Leccinum griseonigrum | reverse complement strand
GGTCATGCCGCTCTCTTCATGAGTCAAGGTACCCGAGAGCCTTCTTAAACAATATAATATCTTCTCGGAACGTGGCAAAATTCCACCAGCAATACCTAGCTTCGTTTGGGACCATCGCGAAACTCGAACATGAAGTTGCGAATGAGGGTAGAAAAACACCGTGTCGATTTCGGTTTGCACGATCGTACCAACGTTAATATCCAATCCAACAGTTACAGTAAACCGTGACTGCCAAGGACGATAAAACGTACCTCGAGTTTAGCGACAGCAAACCCTTTTCCCACGCATGTCCTGGGCCCATCGGCAAACTTCAACCAGCCTGAGTGCTTGAGCTTGTGCATTTCTTTTGCCTGTGTGGAAATTCTGCCGTCTTCACGAATCCAACGAGATGGTCTGAATCCTTTGGAATTAGGTCCCCACAATGCGTTGGGATAGTTGATGGCATGCAATCGGATCCGCGACGACTGACTGTACCGCTAGGAACCGATAGATGGTGATCGGGGCTGGTGAGAATGGCATAATAATATTAATAATAACAAGGCTGCCCTGGGGAATCAAATCGTCCTCTGTGGCCTCCTCATTGGAATTGGATGAGGTTGTGGCCTGGGAAGGCATACGAAAAACATACCACGCATGAGGTCTCTCGTAATCGCGATGTCTCATGCACCACTGCGTCGACGTACGGAAGTCCGTTTCTCAATTGCTTCCAACTCGGGTCTCGGTCAATCTCAGAAAGGAAGGTCTGCACGTAGTTTGTTCTGAGCATCCGGGTCTCTTCATAGTTCGACGGTATCCACTGTAAATAGAGCACTCAAATTCAACGAAGAAATTTTTGAAGAGGTCATTGTATACGTATGGTCAGGATACGAATCAGTTTGAGTGGTGTTTCTTAAGGAATAGAGCCTCACAAGGCACGGATAGCGGCGAGCCAATATACCTAAGGTATGGAACGTCAGTCGGTCCGGGTTTGTGTCCCCACAAAAAAGCACATGCGCCATTTGCCTCCAATCGAACGTTACGACGGACATGTCCCTTTACCGTGCTTTCGTGGGTGTCCCGACCACAACTCGTTTCGAAAAAGATGACTGCCCACAATACGATGGACGTACCTGACCCATTCGCCTCGTCAACCCGCGAACCGGTTGTAAGATTGGGGAAGACGAGAGGAAAAGAACGTACCCAAAGAACTGTGCAACGACTTGCGAACGAATCGTTAGCCCAGAATTTCAGTCTCGACCTCGGAAAGAAAAAAGCCCCACGCAGACTGAATTGCAATTACGGGTCTTATCCACGTTCATAGCACAAGGGAACAGAGGGGTCATCGGTGTTCGCAACCGGCGAACGAACTTCGGGGTAGGGTGAGTCGTCCTCGTCGACGGTCGTATTGGACATGGTAGTAGGGTCGAGGTTGGTGTCATCAAACGTCAAGGCTTGCATGATTGAGTAGGATGGACGATACGGATGTGAGGAGGCTGTGGAGCAATCGTTTGAGTTAGTGCAGACAATAGATGATTTGAACACACCTTTGAGAATGAAACGTCCGACATAGCAAATGAGGTTGGGTAGCTCAAAGTGCGCCCAGGGAGAGGAACCGACTGCCGGAGATGAGGACGTGAGCATAGACGTATCCCAAATGAGGACCGCAGTATTATCCACCGAAAGGAGGAAGCGATCCGAGATAAAAGAGAGCATGCGGCTCGAGGACGGCAAAGCGGTCGCGGTCGACCCGGGAAAGAGCTGCTTGTCGTCGTTGATATGGTATTCGATGCGTCTTCTGCGATTCAAAAACGACGCTTCGACTCTGGACGCGGATAAGAGCCCGCGAACGCTGTTCGGGAGCATGGTAGTACCTGTTGTGCGCGCATCCGCGTGAACATCGTCGACCAAAGACCGGGATCTTGCGTGAGCACGAAAAATTGCCTGCATGTCTGGCAAACTGGAAGTCAGTCAGATGTTCAAGCAAAGAGGATTATGTAATTGCCTTCCGGAGGGTGAGGACGTCCTCGATGGCGAGCAAACCGATGAACTGGTTGCACAGTTCAACGGGGAGATGGAATACATAGACTTGGGTGCCTTCATTATCAAGGTATTGTGGAAAGGTCGTGATGACGGCACTGGTGGAGCGAACCATGTGTGCTGGCACAGGAACAAGCTCACAGTACTTATTACATAATCGTCGTGTACACCTTCGATGGGTTTGCCGAGCTCCGCTTCGGGTCTTCCTGCCTGGCCTTCCGCATTTGGACCCTTCGCATGTCCAATCTTCCGAAGTTGAAGGGTCCAGGAATAGTAGTCGTTCGACTCCCTACCGTTTGCATATCCGCAAAGAACTCTTCACGGGAAGCCGAACTGTCGAACCGTCGGAGCGAATAACGGTCGTGCGATGGAGATATGCACTCAACGTGTGCCCCAATCAAACGTTCAAAGAAGAGTCGGAGTCGAACAAGGCGGAAGATGGGCGGTGCACGAGAAGACTATGTACGTATTGAATTGATGCTATCGCGATTATCGTTCATCATCGATCAACGGATACCTGTTCAGAGGTGACAGGTGGGTGACAGGTGTGACTGTGGTGACCACTGTTAAATCAAGACATAGTTCGAGAAATTTAAGCCCCCAGTCCGCGCTCATTGTCCGAGTCTCAATGGACTTGAACTTGAGCCTCGATGGGCACGCTCCCGTTGTGCCTACATCAGGCCAACCAGGCGAGACCACGGACTCGGAGATGACTCCCCCGCGATACTCCGCGTATCCATGTAGGTGATGCCATTACCTTTTGTAATTCAAACTAACTTTCTCTCAACTTTTAGTTCGTTTGCATGATCTGTTTCAAAGTTTCACCAATAAGTGGATCATAATAGGGACCGACTGCGTCGTATTGATAGGAGATCACCTCCTTAATAACCCGCATTCGCTCGTTTCACTCGCCGATAACAAGCTCCAGTTGACTCGCGAAACAACCCGACACCTCGTGGGTATCGTCATAGCGTTCCATCGCGAGTACCCCGACAGAAGTTTCCTCATAGACGGTAGTGAGTATCCTGTCCGACCGATAATCTCCTAGCACGCTGACATGTATCCGATTGCAGTCCCCTGCCAGATCGACCCCACGTTAGACTACGAACCTGGGACATCGCCAGAGGCCGTCTTTTTGTGCAATGCGTTAGTACCCCACGTGAGGACGTCTAATGATCGCCATCTTATCCACCCACACTAATGTCTTCAGCTTCGAGATGCTAGCCACTCTTACTTGATCAGGGTTAGCATCGCCATCAACAAGTTCCTCCAGTCCGACGCGGCCTCGTCTTTTCTCCTCTCGCTACAATCTGGACAAGGCGATGCCACCGAGGACCTCCGCCTCTGCTGGTCGGATACCACAGGCTACGCGTTCTGGCACGATCTGTTTCCTGACCAGACCGTCGTCTGGTTCGCCAACGTCGTCGTCAGGGATTTCCTCTTTCAGACGCTCTCAAATGCGATGTCCGACATATGGGTCGGTTTCATGGAATCGCCATCACACTCACGATTTCCAGATCTCATGCACCCAGTGCAGACTTGCAGACTTGAAAAGGCCTCTTTCGTCCTTGCTTGGGTATGTATTTTCTCTCCTCCCTTCTTTGTCTGACTCTTTTTTATCTGATAAGTTCATTGTTGAATTACGTGCATTGAAATTGCAACCTTCTCCATCTGACGCACAAGCTCTCACGCCGCAGCGCGTCCGTATGATCGCAAACGAAAGCACGAAAATCTTTGCTTTTCTTCAAAGCATCAACATGCGCGAAGACACCTATATGAATCATGCTCTTAGACAGTGGCTAGAATTCATTCCCGTCGCTTAGCTTTTCTGTTTCGTCCTCCCTCCGCCGTCCTTCGATGCATCTTGTATAAGTATAGTTGGAGAAATTTTCCGGGAGGGGTGCTGGGGCGGTACGCGTACTTATGTATATCACACCTTGCGTACTACTACGCCGAGAAAGGAAATCACGCATCGCGAGCGTAAAGTGATCATGTCAGAAGCGGTATTTTTTGGAGCCGGACGTTGCACAGCGGGTGGCGGCTTGCATCGATGCGGACGGGTAGCTGTTCCTGTTAGCTTGCCAGTGGAGCCGTCTTATCGCCCGAATGCAGCGGGCGAGCCAAAGTGGTCATACACAGCAAGGTGTACTCATTATTTCAAATTGTCGCCATGCACGTCGAGCAAGCTCTCGCAGGCATTTGTGATGCGGCAAGCTGCGGCAAAGCATACTTAGAGCGGCCAAACGGTGGCTATATATAGGCTGCTTGCAACCCACAGACAATTATAAGTACTAGGCGCCGATGTACACGTGATTAGTCCGCTGATCGAGCGACTCGGATACATTCGCTAACGTGTTCATCGTCTGTTGAGCCAGCGCCGTGCGGGTTATGATCCCTCCACGTTCATCATCAAGTTCTTGTGGAAAGCTGACGCGATCACGTTTGTCTGTCCGTCGTCCACATCCCACATCGTCCCGATCACAGACCGGAACCCCGCAAACTGCAACGCCGACGCCAGTTGGATCATCACCTCATTTGGACTCACCTCGTCCCCATCCGAGTCAGTCGGCTCTCCAGCACGCCATCCGATGAGATGCTGGATCGCAAAGTGCCGGGACTAGTTTTCCGACGTAAACCCGCTCTCTCCATTTCCCTTGGCCTGACCAATGGCAAGAAAGTGTTTCCCTCGGCATCGAATACACTGTCTTTGAATAATTTCGTCTTGGCACGAATGAGAGAAGTCAGGATGGGAGTGTAAAATGAGATGTACGAGTGCGAAAGGCCCTTCCAATATGGACCAGTAACGTGCGACAGCAGAAGGCTGAACTCGGCAGTGGGGACCAACAGATATGCGATTGGGAGGAAAGTGTCGTCTGGTGAAATTCGACGGTCGGGGAAACGACTTCGTCCCAGAGGTCTCGCAGGAAACCAACGAGTCTCTTTACGTTCGTTCGTCATTTTTGCGGCTCAAGTCAAGGTCCTGAACACGAGATTGGGTGATTCAAGTTTGTAAAGGGATATGAACCGAGATAAAAAAAAAAAGGAGATAGTACGATGTCACTTGGTCCAAGGGATGGGATTCTCCGAGCTCCCACGCCAGACCCTGGGGGGCTTCACCCCTACCGCCGTCTACGTGCTTTTGGGCCTGTTCTGGCTCGGTGCTGTGTCGCCCGCACAGCTCCCTGAACACTCTCCTATTCCGCCACTTGACTCCGTCAGCACTTGGTGCAAACTTGGTGCGTGCCGCTATAGCTTCAGTATCATCTTGTATAAGTGTAGAGAGTTGGAGAAATTTTCTGGGAGGAGGTTCCTGCGACGAGAAAGGAAATCACGCGTCACGGGCGTAAAGTGATCATGTCACACGCTTTATATAATTTATTGTACGACATTTCGATCCGCTTCCCAGCCTCATTCTGCTGCTAAAGCCGTTACTCGTCACTCGCAATGCCGCATACCCCTAAACAGCCATATATTATCTACCGCGAATCGGCTGCCAGCATCCCTGGCGTAGATCTGAGGTTGTTTGAGGGGCCTAACACCACGAAGGCCGACCAACAAGGTGCTCTTCCCTATCGGAGCGATTCTCACAAACCAATCAAACCTCAGGTGGATATATATGTTCTATTGATACACTTGATCTCATGAAGCTCTTCAGATAATAGGCAGTTGGGGACCCACTGGTATAGATTTCCTCGCGAAGAGATATGCCAATGCACTGCGGAAGAAGAAAGCATATGTTGCCGGACTGGCGGATGTCGAGCGAGCATGCCTCGAGTCGGAGACCATGCTGCGTCATTTTGTTAGCGAATCCGCGGTTCAAGATGTTATGCAGGAACATCTGGCCAGTGATAACGACCTGAACATCGAGAAGGACTGGCATATCAAGGCACCTAAGAAGGTCAACAAGTCGAATGATCTTCGTTCCTTTCGTACTCTCCTACCCGACCGATCAACTTCAGTGAGTCATTTGTCAGAACAATTTAAGATAGCTTGAGCATTTATTCCAGGCCCAGGCAGCTGTCTGAGTGTCTTGGTATAACAATGTGGATTGTTTGTGTTCGTTCATTTTTATCAATCATTCAAATATTATTTTCTATGATTAGTTGTATTCAATCCTGCAAGTATCATATGTACTTTGAGTCTTTATACTCTTCACTCTTAGTCTTTCTGGCATGGATTTTATGTAAACGCATTGATCGATTGATGATCGATGTCATCTCCAACTCTCATGTACACGATCACTAGATGGACGGCCGTACGCACTTCGTCGGCAATTACCTTCTTTACGATGAACTGGTCAAGTCAGAGTAACAGCTAAGTGTCCTTAGCGCTGGAAAGATCAGAGTTCGAGCAGCCAAATACACTCCGAGCGGGGTGGAATTGCGAAGCTTGAACTGTATTGGATCGAGATCATGAGATAGGAACTAAATTGAACTCGATACTGTTCAAGATCGTTCTAGATCTCTAACGTTGCGAGACCATCATTTTGCAATAGCCGCGAAGCAATCTAAGCGAGAAGAACATGTGGTCTGCCGGACAAACTCGTGCCGTCGGTTGGGATGAAGGTCATGGTGACGTGCAATGTGGAATCCGTTCTCGACATCGCAAACGGTTCTCGTGGTGAGATCGAAGCAATTATCTTGGATAATCGTGAAGAAGTTCTTCAGACAGCTTTGTACTCTTTAGTTGTCAGATCTACATTCAAATTTGTGCTACATAATCCACGAACTCGAAATCGCGCTGGGGAGTGCGTAAGAGCATTTCCTCGGACCATCAGTCTCGACTGTTACCTTGGCGTATTGTGCCAGTGTAGGACTAGGTTAGCCAGTTGCTGCACAATGTATTTTCGCTCGTCCAAAAAAAAAAAAAGGAATCGCGCTGATGTAATATGTATCGCGCATAACAGCCTGTATTTTGCGCCCTATTATTTTGGCACTTGGAGCTCCATAGCTTATGCCTCGACGATGAAAGATTGGCGGAACTTGATAAAGAAATATTGACGAGGTCCAAGAGAGAGGAGTCGGAGGAGTCAGATGTACAGCGTTCATAGTGTTATGTAATCCATTTCCACGGTTGTAAACTCGATGACATTCATGACCTTGATAAACAAGGTACATATGTGTGACTTGCTCACGCGTTGTCTGGTACTGTAACATTCTTTTGTTTTCCTCTCCCTTTCACTTCATTCTTAAATATTTTTGATGTACCATATGAGTGGAGCTCTTTATGATACGATTGATGACATTTCGTATTCTGGGTTTGTCAAGTTAATTCCCTGTCTCCGCCGATCACGAGTGATCGACCTCGGAGGAGATTGTCCTCCATCCGATGTCCCGCATCCGAGTCATCATGACCCGATGTATGATCCCAAATTTCACAAACCATGGTTTGAGACTGCGTCTGCCTTTTGCAATTGGTTGTCTCCTGCGTTGTACCTGTAACGAGCAAGCACACTGGGAACTTGGTGAATGGTCACACATACTACAACTTCGTTTTCGCATACAGATGCAGACATGCAATTAGACGTATTTTAAACAAGATAGGCTCCATTGCATGCCCCTTATTATAATTGACACCACAACCGGTCGTCTGTACGACGAGAGGCAGCAAACCTCGGCATTTGACAGTGTCTTCCATAACAAAGGAAGAACATGGGCACACATCTAGCGAGCAGCGAAAGAGATATCTCAATATGTGATGTTCTCGCAGGCCCCGGAAGAACCACAGTTGCAGAAGGTCAAGAATATCACTGTCTACAACTTAGAGCCATCTCCGACGAACAAAAGGATGTAGGCACTCCGTTAGCTTGTGCATTTCCTTGGCTTCCGGTCACCAGGTTTGAGCACACACGTCCTGTATAGACGAGTATAACAATGTGGTACTGCAAGAGTCTTTGGTTATGATGCTCACTTAGTATCGCAGTCTGTCCCTCAGCTTGTATATCCGTGATGTCTCGTCAGTCTCTTACTATCCCGGCGGTTTCCAAAGAAGCAAATGGAATCTTCGATGGACATACCGGGAATTCCTATTTTGCCGCACAGAACGCCCAATTCTATACAAGGGAGCGGAAGCCTTTCCAAGGCTTGGAATTAGCAAACCACAAGGACTCGCCTACCATCGTTTCGGAGATTCACCAGGGAACATGCGTTTCTGCCCAGGATATGATAGTGCTCCAACCATGTCTGGACAGAGTACAGTTCTTCGTGGTTTCGATGCGCCAAACGACACGGACGGAAGATGTTGCACATACTCGCTTCTCGGGATCTTCAACATATCCGAGTCCATTCTAGTCATCTATGGTGAGGGTGATTGCGCAGTTGGTCGACTACATTCTGACAGGTTTAGGCGATGTTAGGAACGAGTCGTGCCAGTAGCTACAATAGCTGCCTACCCATGAACCATCGCTCGTCGACCTTGACGTCCTTTCTTTTTTTTTCACCTCGGCGAGCTCGTCAGCACTTCGGAACCCGCCCCCCTTACCATGCTGGATGTATATGATGGGGCGTCGAATGCTGCTCGATCACGAGTTCTCACACGAGATTGTCCCCAAGATGACACAAGCGCTGCGATGCTGTCGCGTTGTCGAATATAGGCGAGTCACGTCGAACAGTTTAATCATGGTTTGATTGCACGGTGGATGTATCGTCAGCGAAGTTGATGAAGAGTGCGCGCGTGGTCGAGATACGATAGTAGGTGGATTCTGGCCCGGGACTTGGACATGACTTGTCGCGGAAATTTCCGGGCTGACGTTCATGCAGACTTCCTTCGATGACGACACTCAGGCTGGTTTTACACAAACGTGCGTCTGCGGCCGGACTTTCAACGACGTTGGTGCATTCACTCGCCACGAGAAGGGATGTCGCAAGGGCCGGAAGCGTCTTTCCGGCGCTCTTGCAAAGGCAAAACAAGTTTTCGCTGCCAAAAGAGCCCGACTTCAAGTTCATTCCAGCGGAGACCCAGCTTCGGAACCACTTGATGACCAACACTCTGGATCCTCCACCGCTCCCCGCACCTCAGGTTCCCTTCAGGACCGGTCGTTCTACGATTTTGCCCAGGTGAGCATGGAATTCTGCTTCGCTGCTCGATCTTGGTGATCAAATTAGCTACATCTAGATGGACCCACCACAGCAGCTGCTCGTAGACGATGTATTACTCTCATCTCCGCCCAGATTGCAACGCACAAACTGTAGAAATTTTCGAGACGTGCTTCCAGAACGACTATTGCCGTTTCCGCCTCCTGAAGCAGTCGCTCGTGCGCCAACGTCTCCAGCGCCAGACCCGAACAACTCGTCACATTCATCTCAAACTATTCCCTCTGCCAAAGTGGTGCAATCCACTCGGTCCACTCGGTCCCTCTACGCCTCGGTGCGTAAGCTATTCAAAACGCAAGTGAACAAGTTCGGGCTGTTCCGCACATACAACTCCAATTCCCCTCCTCACTACGACCCCGAAGATCCATACTCGGTTGAGAACACGTGTTCTCCGCACATCGACCCGGAACCAACCAGCACAGAGCTCTCAACCACCCACTCTGAGAATCTCTTCTATCCGTACCCCAATGAAAACTCTATGCGTCTTGGGAACTGGTACTGGAACCAAGGAGCTCAGAAGTCGAAGGAGAACTTTAAAGAGCTACTCGACATCGTCGGTGACCCCGCCTTTTTGCCTTCCGCCGTGTCAGAGACTTCATGGGGCACCATCGACCAACAGCTCGGCCACAATCGATTCGATGGTGATGTTCCGGAGTGGTTGGGTGAGGATGACGGATGGAAATGTTCATCCGTCACTATATCGGTCCCGTTTCACAGTCGATCAAGGAATCCAGGAGCTAAAGATTACAAGGTCGACGGATTTTACCATCGTTCGCTCGTCTCTGTTATCAAGGAAAAGATTACTAATCCAGTCCATGCATCACTGTTCCATCTCGAACCGTACGAACTACGATGGTGCCCACCTCATCGAGACCATGACCTCAGGATCTACGGGGAGCTTTTTACATCCCCTGCGTTCCTCGAGGCGCATCAGGCGCTACAAGATGCACCTCCAGAACTCGACTGTAACCTACCTCAGGTCGTCGTTGCTCTGATGTTCTGGTCTGACTCAACGCAACTAACCACCTTTGGTGATGCTAAACTTTGGCCGCTCTATGTATATTGTGGCAATGAGTCGAAGTACCGAAGAAGTGAACCTTCAAACAATTTGTGTTCTCATGCCGCGTACTTCCAAGTGGTAGGCACCCATTGTTTCCCCCTAATGGTGATCTTATCCTCGTCAAGTTACCAGATGAGTTTAAGGAATTTCTAGTGGAACATTTAGGCAACAATGCTGCCACGGACACACTTCACACCCACTGCCAGCGAGAGCTGTTCCATGAGCAGTGGAAAATACTGCTCGATGAAGAGTTCACAGCAGCCTATCAGCACGGGATTGTGATATCGTGCTGTGATGGTGTTACGCGGCGGTTCTATCCAAGGATATTCACGTACTCTGCTGACTATCCTGAGAAGTAACCCGCTTTTCATCTCGGTTTAGGCCCTTTACTGAAATAAGACTCGTCTGAATAGGGTGTTGATTGCCTGTATCCGGAACCTCGGGACATGCCCTTGTCCACGATGTACACTCCCGATGAAATCTGTTCCTGATATGGGTAGTGAACAGGATATGTCTCAACGGTCCCTGTCAGCCCGCGTTGCTGATGACAATCAGCGGAACAAGATATTGGATGCACGACATCTAATCTACGATAACAACTATGCTGTCGGCTCCCCGGTCATCCAAAAGCTCTTGAAGGATGAGTCTCTTATACCCACTTCGGTAAGTGAGGATCTAGCTAGGTCAGTAAATCTGTGCTTATCTGTGCAGAGTGCTTTTTCAGAGAAACTTCGTGCATTCAGTTTCAATTTTTTTGTGATGCTTGTAGTTGACCTATTGCATGAATTCGAACTGGGCGTTTGGAAGGCCGTCTTTATCCATCTCTTACGTATCCTTGACAGTCTAAAAGGGAACAAGTTGCAAGAACTTGATCGAAGGTAAGTCTGGTGATACTGCTTTTGCTATTCTGCTGATGCACCCATCTACAGGTATCGCTTAGTCCCCACGTTCGGGCGAGACACAATCCGGCGGTTTTCGAAGAATGCGTCGGAAATGAAACGATTAGCCGCGCGTGACTTTGAAGATCTCCTCCAGGTACGTATATTCGGTGACTGTTGTATAGGCCTCTAAAGCCCTCCGACTGAAACGAGTTTCACCTCTGACAGTGTGCTCTTCCTGTTTTCGAAGGCTTACTGCCAGATCCCCAGAACGCGGTTGTGCTGGCCCTTCTTTACCTTCTCTGTCATTGGCATGGGTTCGCAAAGTTGCGAATGCATACCGACGAGACTCTTCGATTGATGGATGGGCTCACAAAGTCTCTCGGAGACGCTATACGTACTTTCGAATCTGACGTTTGTCCCTCATTTACCACCAAGGAATTAAAGCGTGAAGCTCAAGGGCGCCAGCGCCGCGAGGCTCGCGCTCGATCTCAGCGAGAGGGCACGGGCTCCACTGCCACTGTCTCCACACAGAGACTGAAGACCTTCAACCTTCGAACCTATAAATTCCATGCACTCGGCGACTATACAGCATGCATCAGAATGTTTGGGACTACTGATTCTTACTCGACACAGCCAGTGAGTACCAGTTATGCATCCAAATTCATTTTGAATAACTCGGGCCTTAGGGGGAACGGGAGCACAGAGTCGGGAAGGGAAGATATGCTCGCACAAGCAAAAAAGAGTTTGTCCGTCAACTGACTCGGATTGAGCGACGGCAAGTAAGAATTCAGCGGATCCGGGACTCTCAAAGAGGCAGCAATCCGTTGGAACATGTCCCGAGCATGCCGGACGAACACTACAATATCGGGAAATCGCAACACAGACCAATTGACCTTCACCGGTTCACCAGCCAAAATGCAGATGATCCAGTCATAGCGGTATGCATAAATTTTACTTGGTACCTTACTCCCGCCTAATCGATGCTGTAGGACTTCATTCCGAAACTGAAGCGCCACATTTACCCTCGGATTAGGACAATTCACATGGGTGCTTCAGAGCCAAATGCTGGTTTCCACCCGCTACCGGGCTTAGACAACAGTTATAATGCATCGGAGGCCACCATCAATCATGTAGTGCTCAAAGGTAGTCGTATCTACCAGCACAACGTCCTTCGCGTCAACTATACTACGTATGACGTCAAGCGCGGTCAGGACAATTTCAACCCGAGCAGCCAGCACCGTGACATAATGATGCTGGCGGAAAAGCGCGAGGGGGAGTCACGAGTCATTTCGGATCGCTTCTGTTATGCGCGGATCGTTGGTATTTACCACGCGAATGTTCAGTATATTGGCCCCGGTGTCAAAGACTACAACACGCGTCGACTGGACTTTTTGCACGTACGATGGTTCGATCCGGTCCCATCAGACGCACAACAAGGAGTGGCACTCGATATGTTGCGACTCTCTCCGATGAATGCCGAGGACGCATATGGGTTTATTGACCCCGCCGATGTATTGCGAGGTTGTCACATCATTCCCGCCTTCGCAAAAGGACAGATGAGACCAGCCGACGCCGTGGCATCCCCCTTATCGAAAGACTCTGATCACTGGAAGTATTATTACATCAATAAGTAAGCATATATCTTATATCCGCGTGCTTTTTCACTCATGGGCCTACTACACAAAGGTTCGTCGATCGCGACATGTTAATGAGATATCATTGGGGCCTAGGTGTAGGCCATATATACTCTCATGTTCGGGACACGGATACGAATGAAGCCGGGTCCACACAAGCAAGTCCACATGACTGCTCCTGGTCCTCCAAACTGAACAGTGCCTTCGAGACAACTCTTGATGCTTCACATGCGACTGGTGCTGTATCTCAAAGCTTCGATGACCTGGACAACGACTTTTCATTTTCGGATCTGGGATGGGACTCATATGAAAACTATGATCGTGGCGAAACAGAGAGCAAAATGGGTTGCCAAGGTGTTACTTCCCTGGCTGACAATGCATCCGAGTCCCCCACTTTTGCTGGTGGATTCGATGACCTTGATCCCAGCTATTCGCTCATGGACCTAGATGTGTTTGAATGGGAGCATGATGAAAATAACGGAGATGAGTGTATATCAGATGACGATTCAGGTGCTTCTGTTATGTATGCAATGTACGGTTCTGAATGGGGTGACGGGGAGTCGGAATAGTACGGGATATTGGTATTATACACATATCATTTGCTAGTCTATTTTGCGGCTGCCACCACCACCACGATGTGTAGTCGTGAGCATAACAATCCATGATGCACACTCCAAGTGGGTGCGTCGCTGGCACGAGCGGATGCAGATCGAGTTTCGCGATGGTCCCAAACGAAGCTAGGTATTGCTGGTGGAATTTTGCCACGTTCCGAGAAGATATTATATTGTTTAAGAAGGCTCTCGGGTACCTTGACTCATGAAGAGAGCGGCATGACCTTTTGGAGTCCTCAAATTTTTTTAACGTACTCTCATCCATCTCGAGTAGTAGGTCCACTGACTCGCCGTGACTTGCGTTTCAATGATCTGTCACGCTGACAGTTACAACTTACAAGCAAGTGCTCGCACTTCATATTCAAATGGTATCCACCGTGCAGCGTGCTCTCCCCGACTATCCCAGTACTAGTAAGTCTATGCATGCAGTGATTCTTGCGGTTTTATCTTGTCTTGACAGGCACCTGCTTGCCATCAATAAGTCGTGCGACAAAACGATCCCTCGTCTGACGTCTATTTTGCAAGATGAGGAGTGGATACCCATTGTCGCATGCCCAACCTCCTTTGCCTTGGAATTCGTAAGTCAGTCATCCAGACTCTACCGCATCTCACTGTCTTTCTCTAGTTTGAATCCGCCGTTGAGCAGCTCGTTCATCATCCAGAATACAACCCGACGCTCATTCTTCGCTCAGATACTATCAGCGAGACTCGCTATCCACACAACGCCGCCGTCGCCGAGGGCGATCTCGAATCGCATAGCCCCATCTATGATATCTATCGCAAGCTCCTACCTCGCAGACCTGGGCGTGATACCAGCCTAGAGCAGCGCTGCACCCTCTATGTGTCCACCGCTGGCGCATACACGGATCTGCCATGCACACTCCTGCTCACCCCTCTCCTCCCGCCCGGTGCCTCTCTACCTTACTACCATCCCACCGTCCGACGCCTCGACTTCCGCTTCCTCCCTTCATCTACGCCCCCGTCCCTGCGCATAGAAGCGGTCGTGTTTCCCGGAACGCCGCTGCATCCTAATTCGCGACTGTACCACATCGTGTTGGCCCTCCTCGACACCCTCGATCGGTACGGATGGGCGCGATGACGCACTATCGCAAGCGTGTTCAGCATGACTGCGTGATCCAGAGGGAGGCATATCAGGATCTCTATCTCGTGATGCGAGAGCGACACAAGCATTGGGTGGCCGAGTGGAAGGAGTCTACGGACCCGCTCAAGCACGTGTACGAGGTACTGTAATGTTGGCGCCGCTCTCGTCGTTTTCTGCTGTTGTTAAGACATTGCTGCAGGATATCGGCATCGTAACCTATCTCATGCTTCTTTGGAAACAGTCCTTTGCCGGCACCATGACGGTGTGCCGCTTCGAGGGTCACCATATACCAGCGGGTGACGTACCTTGGAAGGATTGGCCCCAGCCGCCCGGAGGATTCCTGGATCTCGGGTGAGCACGAAAACCACATCGCTCACCCAAAGCCCACGCTCACACCTAATAGATGCGGAAACGGCTTCCTCACACACATCCTGATCTCCGAGGGCTACCGCGGCCACGGGATTGACCTCCGGGAACGCACCCCCTGGCAACACTACCCCGAACGCACGCGCGCCGCTTTGTACGTCCACGCACTCGATCCGACGCCGCACTAGTACGTCCGGACCACAACGGCCACGGCCACTGCAACTGCGAGCACGCCCTATTTCGAGCCCCGCGCGTTCCTCATCGGGAACCATGCGGACGAGCTGACGCCCTGGATCCCGCTCATCATGATCGCGGCCCTCGAGCACGCGTCCGGGTATCTGTCCATCCCGTGTTGCGCCTGGTCTTTTGATGAACGGTTCGCGCGTGCATCAACCACGGCCTTTGGTTTTGCGGACGTAGGCGATGACGACGACGCGTTTATAGCGCGTTTGAATCTGAGCGGGAAGACCGGTCATCAGAGTCAGTATTCCGCAGCTGAGTCAATGGACTGGGTGGCGAATCGAGTGTGGTACGTTGCGTATCCCCAGCACGCGAAACTGGGCCATCGTAGGTACGTCCACACGTCCACTAGCCGTACCTCCAAAGCTGGAGCCAAGTAGGTCAAGAACGGCTCGGCAACGACAACGAGGTCCACGTAGAACGCGCACTTGACATCGTCCGAGAGATGGTGAAGAAAGGAGCACTCAAGACACGCATACTCGAGGGAAAAATAGGTGGTCATTGAGGTATCATGTCATGAGTAAACGTCACATGGTCGGTGGAGTGAGGAAAAATGGAAAGCGTGACTGTTCCCGCTCGCCCTCTTCAAACATCCTTCTGCATTCTGCCAGCAACTCCCTCAGCTCTGCTAAACCGACGCTCCCCTTCCACTCCCGCTCCTCCCCATCTTCCACAGACTTTTCCACGTCGTCGCTATCGTAGTCGTCTTCATCGTCTGGATCTCGAGGAAGATTGCCTAGCAGGTCTCCCGAACAATCCTCGAACCTGACACGCATCTTGGTGCACATTTCCCACCACCTCTCCCACCGCTCGAAACACGCGTCTGCAGGGCCATCGTTGTCATTTAGATCTTGCAACACGCTTGGGCTCAAGACCCGAATGCGCTCCAGTTTGGGGAACGAAGCCCTGTCCAGGGCCTTGAAATTACGATCATTTGTGCGCTGGACCATTATCGTCCGCACGGGATCAGGCTCAGCATCTGCGTACGTTGCAGCGTACCCGACCCCGAAAGCATACAAGAGTCCATGGAGCCCGATGTGTTGGATGTGTTCGTGCGGACGGTTGGTCAGTGTGATGGGTAACATGGCTTCGTCTTCGGGATAATCGAGGTCAGCGTCGGGGTTGAGTACGGGCGGGATTTTCCAATCAAGGCTGAAACAGAATGTGGTCAGAATAGGACAAAGATCAAGGACGGTGCGGATGTCGAGGGTGGGTATGCAGTTCAAGTCGAGAAAGAGCAGGGTGGCGCCATGTTGCGCGAGGAATGCAACGACGTCTGGCATATCGTGCGTGTTAGTGCCAAAGTGAAAGAAGAAACTGCGCAACAAGGGAAGGGACCACCCAGAGGCCTGCTCCATAAAGTCCTGCGAGAAGCCGATGCAGCAACGCCGGTATATGTTGCCTTTAACACCCCGCTGAAGTGAAGTACTCGGTGACTGTTTGTATTGGAAAGTCCCTCTCTCACCATGTATGAGCATTCGCAAGGGTGGATCTTCCGACCCACCAAAGTCTGGTCGAGATGCCACGTGATCACCTTGCTTGCAAGGTTCTACAATAACAATTAATAATCTTAGACGCTGACTTCGTTGCAACGGCGTCGATCTGTTCAAATTTCAGAGGTTTCTTTTGTTCCTGACAATTCGTGGTATACAGGAAAGTCACATGTTTAGCTTGATGCAGAACTAACGAGAGCGCTGCGGCTGGAGTGACCTTCGCTTCTGATCAAGAAATGATAAATTACTTGGATGTCTACGCTACCGTCTTGAAATGATATCATAAAACGCGTTTTAGTTGCCTCGCCGATTGGTGCGAACCTTGTAGAACCTCGCAAGATCATGATATCCAACACTGGCACCTGTCGTTGTGGGAACGTGATTGACGTATGGCATCTCTACCTAGTAGGAAGGTTGGCACCGAACCAGACTAGGATTAAGGTCCTACTAGGTCTGACCATTGTGGTCATGATTTCTGAACTATGTCGATTAGATAGTCACCTGGCTTACCACACTGTGAAATTGCCGCTTTCACTTTCCCAGGCCGAGTGTGGAGTCAACGACGTGGTGGCAACTTTCTGATCGCGCGTGATTTCTATCTTCTCGCTAGTCAATTGTCCCGACGTCTACCGGGAAGACAGTCTCAAATGGGCCGTAGTACTCTCAGCAACAACAAGCGCAAGTGCATTGCGCAAGTCAAGCAACGGCAAGTCCGTCGCAGTGCCAGTGATCAATGACTCTTTGGTCTCTTACTGGGACATTGTAACGCAGCAACAAATTGGGTCTGTCATCAAGCATACAGACACTATCGACGCCATGGTCATCTCAGAAAACCATGACAACGTGGTCGGTGGAGGCAAGACGATCATTCTTCTAAGCCTTCGCGACATCCTTCCTGCATCCTGCGTAGAAAATATGTGTGTATCTGCATCGAAAGCCTTCCTGCACGAGTGCGAAACAAACTAGTGCTGAAGAGAGCCCAAGTGCGCTCGTCTTTGTCGTTCGGCGCGTTTCGCTGAGATCTACGCCTGCTAGTGCGTCTCGAAGTCCAGTAACCCAGTCAAAAACCTGCCACCTCGCAAGACAAGGAAAGTTTTGTCAACGAATACTTAGGTGCGTCAATTGGAATCCAGACTCACTTCATTCAAGTTCACGCCCATCAGACAGCAGAATCACGCGTCTCGAAAAAAATAGTCCAAGACCTTCCGCGTCGTCACGAATTGTTCGCCACGTCACAACGCGAAGCTGGTCAAAGGGAAGCTAGTCTTCAGAAAATTATCGAGTCTCTCGGAACACTGCTTGCCGAACTCGAGTAGAAGCATAAGCAATGGGATGGGGTGCCTCGTACCGAGCAAAAACATCACTGCGTGTGTTCCGTTGTTTCTTCAAGAAGTCCAGATCACTTATACCATGAGTGGGGAAGTGACTCGGAGATCCAACAAGTTGCTGCTAGACTAGCTTACCGGTGAGTTTGTGTGTTGTCCGTCGAGGTAATACTGATGTCTACCATTAGATTTCACCAACCTGCTCTGCGTCGGAGAAGATTGGTGACGATGCGTTGAGCGCTGAAAGGGAGAGTGTACTAGTCAAGTGCACAAGCACGATGACGACTCACATCTCAGGTAACCAGACATTGCGGGCAGCGAGAAAGGGAAAGGTTAGCCTTCCACAATCCTTTGGGCCTTGATGCTGACTTCGTTGCAACACGATCTGTTCAAACTTCAGAGGTTTCTGTTGTTCATGACAATCCGTGGTGTTCTCATACGGGACAGTCGCATGTTTAGCTTGATGCAGAACTAATGAGAGCGCTGCGCGTGTCGATTGGATAGTCACCTTGCACCTTCGGGAGCACACGGTCAAATCGAGAGTATGCCCCCATCCCGTCGCAATCCTCGAGCAGGGGACATGCTCAAATATACCTCAACCATTCGCACATCCTGGATCACAACCGCGAAGCAACTCAGCCTCGGCCTAGGCTAAGCCAGAGCTGGACGCAAAGAAAATGGATGACCTTTTGAAACTCGACATAGGTGATGTCGCGTTTGTCGTTTGTATTTCAATGTGTATCCTGACCCAGGTTTCGCAGACCAACTGAACCTGCTACCGTCAACAAAGCTGGACAGGTATCTCGCAGACCTGCGCCTGGAGACGTCAAACACGTCTTCGCTTCTAACGTGATGTCATCGCGTACTCGCGAACTTACCGGCAAAAATGTGTATCGAGCTATTTGGATGAACTCGTCCATCTCGCTTTTGACTTGGTCTATAAAGCAACTCTTCAGGTTCGCACCATCAACATCCTCGTTTCTACACCCTCTACGGTCTCGAGTGTATCATTATCGTTCCTCTCTATGTAGGACACCCGCAAGATATCCGTGGAATAGATTAATCCCGGTCCTCGACGACCTAAATAGGCTCAATGTTGGCGGTTTGTTTGATCCTGCTCTTGGACTAAGTGACCGACATGACATGTGAGTTGTGGTTACCCTAGTATTCAGCTCTCTAATGTTCCTCCGTTTGCAGCTGCGCCAACATGTCATCTCAACTAGTTGTCCCGGACCTCCCGGACATCACGATCGTATTGAACTCCCCTCTCCTATCTACCACCCTTTGTTCATGACAAGCATGCATCACTTTATTCGTGGAACCTGTCTGTTCTGTCATAGGCTTAAGGCCTGTCGATCCGTGGTGGGCGTGATTTTCCCCCTGTCGTCGTTTGTACGGGCTGAGTGGGTCATTCGGAGTTTAGATCTTGCTCGTCTCCTCACTTCAGGCCGCCTACTGACACACGCCTCCATGCCCTTTTGACTGATGGTCGCTCTGAGGCTTAGTCACGTGTTCTGTCCCATCCCCTCCAGGTGAGTCGCCTTCTCGGTAACGTTCCTATTTCTGCGCCTCAGCAGAACACGCCCAATTCCTCATCCGCGGTAATATCCCCCAAGTCAAACCCGAGGACACGCGCAAGCTCATCATCGATTGAGTCGACACCGTGACCGGCGGCCGTGCCGGGTGGAGAGGTGATGATGGTGGACGACTCGGCGGGGTGAGCACTCGCCGAAATGCCCGGCCGGTTCTTCCTTCGCGCTGACCTTTTGAATGATTTGGATGCCTTCAAGGACGTAGCGGCGAACGACGAATACGAGGTCGTTGATCCCGAACACGCACAGCCAGCGTTTTTGATTGGCGATCGCGTTTCTTTGACGCGCGCTTCAATCAAGGCATCACGAGTGGCCATCACGGCGCTCTTCATCCGTTGCGCGAACACGCGTACGCTCGGGTAGTCGTCTCCAGCGGGGGGTGTTCCGATTGAACGTGCATGGCAACCAACCGTAGTTCAGGAAGAACGGTGCGTACCCAGTTATCTCTGACCGGGATACATTGATCGCGAATTCGATAGATGGCAATCGTGCCACCCAGTCGCGCTGGTTCGGGGATATACATGACCAAAGCATTTGGCCGATAGTACGGTTAACCCGTTCCGTGTGGAGCCGTCTGTTTGCGGGTGATATGCGCTGGACATCATTTATTCCAATGAGCCGTTGGAGGTGAGTCCCAAATGTGCTCGAGAACAAAGAGTCGCGGTCGTTAATGATGACCTCCGGTAATCCGTGAAGCTTGTAGATCTCTGAGAAAACCAGCTCGGCGACCTCTTTATCAATATAATCTGTACGGCTCGGGACCAGGTGCACCATGCCGGTCAGTAGATCGATGACGGTAGTGATGGCGTTTAACTCGCCAGGAATCCCGGTTCTTCGACAATGGCAAAGGGCCAACGAAGTCAATTCCGACTCGTTGCCAAGATCGCGATGGAACCCAAAGCGTATGAAGTAGCCCACTGAGTGGGATTCTGATTAGATGGCTTACTCCGCTTACATGTTGAGCATGATTCGCAGAATTTGTTTATGTTGCGAACAGTGTCCTTCCACCATACGTACTCACGTAGGTAAGCAAGAGTCTTCGCAGCTCCCAAATGCGCCAGTACTGAATGCGCTTGATTGATCAGCTGCTCTCGCACGGATCGTCTATCCACGACGAAGTTCGGCACGCACAACAGTACTCGATTATTGGAGCGCAAGAAAATATATCCATCCCGCACGGTGAAGTTGCGGTAGTGAGGCAGATTTTGTAAGATGAGTCCAAAAAGTGAGTCGTTGCCACAGCGGTGTTGTATGTGCTGTAGCAAGCCATCCTGATCAAGCATGGCCAGGACTTCAGTCGCATTTCCGCTCCCTATGTCCGGGGTGGCTTCGGTTGTTGTGCCAGCCGGTTCTCGATCAGGGCTAGCATTGTGATGCCCGCAACGCAGGAGCGCGAGGCAGGGGAACACGAGGATGCGCTCGTCTTTGTCGTTCGGACCCAAGGTTTGTCGGTACCTTCTGCACCCCCATCTGGCACGGACTACTCATGTTAACTCCACCAGGTGTTCGAAGAATACCATGGATTCTTGCATAAATACGGCGACTTGAGGTGCGTGCAACTATTTGCGAATCGGACTAGATCGATATGGATTTATTCAGTGTCCTTCCCACACGGTACTTTTTGGGTCGTCCGGCCATCGGCGAAGAGATGCACGTCTCTATCGAAAAGGGAAAGACCCTCATCGTCCCTTTGATGGCAATAGGTCCCGTCGTGGAGGGCCGTGCGCAACGTGACGTCTGGTTCGAAGTCAACGGCGAGGTAAAGCCTAAGACAGTCGCTGTCGCACGGGAATCTTTACTGACGTAGTCAGGTGCGGGCGGTATCTGTCGCCTGCTAGTGCGTCTCGAAGTCCAGTAACCCAGTCAAAAACCTGCCACCTCGCAAGACAAGGAAATTTTTGTCAACGAATACTTAGGTGCGTCAATTGGAATCCAGACTCACTTCATTCAAGTTCATGCCCATCAGACAGCAGAATCACGCGTCTCGAAAAAATAGTCCAAGACCTTCCGCGTCGTCACGAATTGTTCGCCACGTCACAACGCGAAGCTGGTCAAAGGGAAGCTAGTCTTCAGAAAATTATCGAGTCTCTCGAAATACTGCTTGCCGAACTCGAGTAGAAGCATAAGCAATGGGACGGGGTGCTTCGTACCGAGCAAAAACATCACTGAGTATGTTCCGTTGTTTCTTCAAGAAGCCCAGATCACTAATACCATGAGTGGGGAAGTGACTCGGAGATCCAACGAGTTGCTGCTAGACTAGCTTACCGGTGAGTTTGTGTGTTGTCCGTCGAGGTGATACTGATGTCTACCATTAGATTTCACCAACCTGCTCCGTGTTGGAGAAGATTGGTGAGGACGCGTTGAGCGCTGAAAGGGAGAGTGTACTAGTCAAGTGCACAAGCACGATGACGACTCACATCTCAGGTAACCAGACATTGCGGGCAGCGAGAAAGGTTAGCCTTCCACAATCCTTTGGGCCTTGATGCTGACTTCGTTGCAACGCGATCTGTTCAAACTCAAACTTCAGAGGTTTCTTTTGTTCATGACAATTCGTGGTATTCTCGCACGGGACAGTCGCATGTTTAGCTTGATGCAGAACTAACGAGAGCGCTGCGCGTGTCGATTGGATAGTCACCTTGCTTACCGCGGAAATTGCTGCTTTCACTTTCCCAGGCCGAGTGTGTTTCGTGGTTTCGTGGTTTCGTGGTTTCGTGGTGCATGACTTTCTGATCGCGCGTGATTTCTATCTTCTCGCCTCTACTGATACTGACCCTTCACCTCGAACACCGACTACTCCAATAAAAGTTTCCGCCATCACGATCGATGTTGGTTCGACACATGGAATTCTTTGTCTAGTATGTATACAAAAACGTTCCACGTCGTCCACTGTGTTTATTCCAAGCGATTAGGCAGTTGGTTTGACGAAATCCGTGTACTCGTCCAGTACCCGCCGCTCAGCTACGTCGGAACCAGGAATCGCGCCGACTCGCTCACGCAATGCATCTGCCTTCTCAGTGCCCTCGCCATCGAACTCAAAGCGAAAAGGTTTGCATCTTGCACGGAACACTTTATATCGCAATGAACGGGATACAACCACACGCCAGACTAGAAGACTCGATGATTCCAGTTGATTCCAAACCAGGCTCGAAACGCAAACTACCAATGATTCGAACTCTTCACTCCCGGCAGTGACCAAGAGGACGAAGAAAGAGGTATGTATGCTTCACGACTTTGTGTATACTCGACATTGAGCACGATCCCGGCAAATCCAAATGCAAGCGTGGGCAGGTTTCCTGAAGTCTCGCATCAATTACGAATAGTCCACGTCTAGACATCGGGGAAGATGGGTTTCATCATTGTTCGTGCAAGCCCGCCCAATCAACTCCCAGTTAACCAGCGCATGGCGGCAGGTACATCGAAGCTTGCGTCTCCCGAAGTGATAATCCGTCTGGCTTGGCTAAGTCTTCGGATCCCATCGACCTCGGGCTGAAGGAGCTGCGCGGGATAAACAGCTTGGTGGAAGAGTTTGTATTGCTGGCCAACGTGAGCATCACCAAGAAGATTGATGAAGTGTTTCCAGACGGCTGTCCTGAGGTACGTCGCATTGTTCGCGTTCATTCACATTGACTATTGTGTTCCGACGTTGGCTTTATTTTTCGACAAGATGCCATCTACCCCCGCCAAAGACGCATTTCGCGAACTTCCAGGACGTGCTTTTGAAACGCAAAGGGATCAAGCTTGACGCGTTACGTCTCTAGTTCCGGGGTGCTTGCAGATTCGTTGGATAGATGTGTCGTGCGTGTTTTATCTTCCCCGTACAATCTGTTTTAGCTGATTCCTCATTAGCGCTTTGCAGGACCCGTCTGCGCCAGCGTTACATACCCTCTTTGCATCATGGCGACGAGGCATGTATGCTCTTACACGCATTTCGCGAGTCCGATTCGGAGATATGTTCTCTTTTCCTACTTCGGCGTTCCGTTCGCTCACGGCGACCTCCATCAGGGGATCAGTGAGAAATGTATCTAGGTTTATATACAATTATCTCATTTGACATCTCCATATGCATACATCTATCAGATAGTCCAGTTGATCAACTCAGATATTGCTGGATTGACTTGATATTTATTATCATACTCATATGCCTCATATATACATGATTGGAACTTTTATCAAGCTATATATGAACAGGAGTGTCCATATGTGTTATAGTAGATGTTTCTGATCATGTAACACATGTTTGATTGTCATTCTGACATACTGCCTGTGTGATGTGTGAGATATAGATCAACACCATGTTACCTCTGACCATACATGTCACATTTCTATCCTCACAACATTTGGTGCCTTTCATCTCCTACTGACAACCATCAGAAAGATCTGCATTTCTGTAGTTTCTGGTCATATTCACCATGCTAGGCTTAATTATCAGACATTCAAGAAATTCATCAATTCATCAGACAAGGCTATCTGACAGCATGTTTCCACCTCCATCAAGGTTTCAATACTTGTCAGTGGTCTTACAATTGTTCTTCTGTCTAACTTTATACCTTTGGTTTAAGTCTAGCCCAAATACCTGCTGATTGTGCAAATGATCAGATTACTCCACCTGGCACAAAGGTGCATATCCACCAACATTTCATTCATGACCATCTGCATCATAGATTTCTTTATTGTTTTTTTCTGTAATGTTTTACCTTTGGTTTAAATCTGGCCCAAATCCTTGCTGATTGTGCAAATGATCAGATTACTCCACCTGGTAACAAGGGTGCATAGCCAGCAGCATTTCATTCATGACTATCTGCATCATACTTATGTCCTTATATATTTTCATGCCTAACTGACAGCTGCTGACAATATCTACACTTCTGCAGTTTCAGGTCATATTTACCATGCTGGGGTTCACTGTCAGACATTCAAGAAGTCCAGTGATTGAAAGACATGTCTATCTGTCAATATTCTTCAATCCCTGTCAAATTTTTGATACATGTAAGACTTTGATCTCTTCATTGTTGTTCTGTCCAACTTTAGCATTTGGTTAATCCTAGTCCAAATCCCTGTTTATTACAAAAATTGACATACTACTCCACCTGGAACAAAGGGACATGTCCAAAAATATTTCATTCAAGACTAAGTGAATCATACTTCCATCTGACACCATTCCATACCTGACTGGCAACTGCTGACAATGTCTGCACATTTGCAGCCTTTTAGGCCATATTCACCATGGTGGGGTTCACTGTCAGGCATTCAAGAAGTTTAGTGATTGACAAACAATGCTATCCAGCAACATGTTTCCATCTCTATCAAGGTTTCTATACTTGTAAGTGATCTCTTGATTGTTTTTCTGTCTAACTTTTCACCTTTGTGATAACCTTGGACAGGATCGCCTACCAATTGTGAAAATTGACAGATGTGTCTGCCCGGCACAATGGGAGCTTTTCTGGCATTGCTTCACTTGTGGCATGATGCATCATACATTCATCTCACATGCTTCGCCAACCACATTAGCTTGACATTCCGAGTAAAACTTCTGATGACAGGCTCAGATTCTGACTTGCATGATGTAAAACACAAAGCAAAGTTGGTACAGTAAGTGAAGTATTAAGCACGAAAGCTGAGCGAATTAGAGGTTCTCGAGGTTCCATTGTATATCAGGCATGAGCACCCTCCTGCTCCCTTTCTTTGTATTCCGCACGCTTCTGACGGATCCTCGCTAAGGCGCTGTTCTTCGACGGAAGGCGTTCAACATCAGCATAAAGCGGAAATATTTGGCTGATTATCACATCAATGCCGTATTAGTGAACCGAATGAAGATAAACACATACCGATTCCACCACATCAGTAATTGATCGACCTCATCTTTTTCATCAGGATCGTCAAGCAGTTCAACGATACTGTTGTGGAACCGTTCCGAGTCCGTCACGTGATCAGTGCGAGAGAAGACTTGAGCGGACGTTAATGCAAACCGTGCCTTCACCAACATCAAAAGTGGTTAGGTAGATATAGATTGAGGTCGGGAAATGTACCTGAGTTGCAACGTAAGCAAGAGATGCCCTGGTGACAAACCGCATGCCATGAATGCGGGCATTGCCGGACCGAGTGGCTTTGGGCTCTTGATCCACAGAGCTCGGGGAGGTGAAGATGTGCTTATATGCCTGGCATAACACTAATTTAGCGGTGGTGCATCCAGAAACAAGACGGAAAACCTACAGAAACTAAGAGACCACTCCGCAGGAGCCCATTCCAGGGATCCTCCGAGTCGTATGTATAGTTAGCATACAGGAATACTGGCCATTGATCGCCAGCAACCTGAATTTGCCCGTTAACGAGCTTTGCCTTTGTCCTTGTCTGACGATCAGTGATGAGCTCGTAATGAACGTAGCGGAATACATACTCTGTGTTAGCCCAATCAAGGCCGGCCGGACATAGGAGGGCGCCCGTGCGCTCATGATTAAAACCGCGGCCCGCTTTGACATTGCGCGGGATGTGAGGATTTAACGACTGACCCTTCGGGGTGATCCAGTCAATTATTGCACTCTTCATACCTTTGGTGTCGTCGGCCCTGGCACCATTCGCTCCTTTTTGAACCTTCCACCAAGCGACACGTTTAATTCATGGCACGAAACACAAAAACGGATAGTCGTACCAGATCTGAAATGAGGATGACTTCCTCTTCTGATACCGTCATCAGCCTAGCTTCGAGCCCGGGGACCAATCGCAATAGCTCGCGAAATACCGTATATTCTTTCCGTTCCCTGACAGTATCGAATGAGAAAACGTCATCGACAGAAGGCCCACTTACGCTGCTGTGGGTAGATCTGCACGGTCGCCGTCTTGGTCACCCAAGACAGCAAGACCATTCGTGATCAACGTCTGCACGTTGCAAAATGCATGTACAACTCTCCTGAAATGACGGCCGTGGTGGACTAACGGATCCTGCGTAGTCCTGCAGAAAAGGGTCAGCGATGTCCGCGTTTTGACAAAAACATCACCGACGGCTTTTTCCTAGGTCCCAGCTGTAACGCACTGGAAGACATTCGTTTCTGACCGACGGACGAGGCCTGGTCTTCATTGTCAGAGTGAGACATGGTAGAGGAAGAAGGGAGAAGAGGCGCTGAAGTTGTGGAAAGAAACAGCCAGCTTTATATATGAGGAAGATTGTCGTAAGGGTGATATTCCCGTTCGCAAACAACTTCGGGTACTCAAATACAGCTCGACTTACCCGAGCGGGAATGGGAAACTGCATATTGATTTCTGAGCGTTTCACCCACATCTCAGCTTGCCAAGAGTAAGTTGGTTTCCCGATCGGCAATGAGACCCGGACGGGTGCAAAAACCCAGGTTCTTACGCGTACAATGTACAGTATATCACTTATGCGGTTGAGGCGCAAATGCCACACCTCATCAAACCTGGGCTTGAACAGTGTGCGTT